>JAVJIF010025164.1:0-54387 GCA_038442645.1 Agave tequilana | reverse complement strand
GCCCAATTACCCAACTTAAGTTAATGGGTTTGGGTGGGTTCTGGACCCGACCCGTTACGAACCTAACCCGCGTCCACAACCCAATAAAGGTAACTTACAGAAAACCCCCTGATTCATTTTATTAATTGCATTTGAATTATTTTCATTTACATATTTACCCATTTCGTTACTTTTAGCGTTCGGGCGATATCGGGAGCATCGGACTCCGATTCGGACGATTCTGTATCCGTTGCGATCATGGGAAAGAGAGCTACATTCTCGTAGCCAGTTTGTGAGTGTTTTCATTTTATAAATTATATTTATTTATGTTACATTGAGTGATTGCTTTAGTCAATAACTCGTAGATAGGGGTAAAGCACTATAAATGTAATTAAAAGATACTTCATTATAGCGAAGTTTATAAAATATACGTAATAGATGATTATATCTATTTCACGTGGTTTAGTTACATTTATCACATCACTGGACATTGTCACTTCGTTACTGCTACGTGAATACTGTCACTATGACACTGTCACCATTACAGACCCACCGATACACTCGACTAGTGATTGCATGTCAACCTCTGATACACTACACAGGACACTATCATTTCAGGTTCATGACCACTGTTCCATGGATACGTGACATTGATATTTCATGTGCTAGTATCACCGTCCCATAGACAGTCTAATGCACTGAACGCACTAGACACCATTATTTCATGATACCCCTTGTACCTGCCAACCCTTACATACGATTGACAATCATGACATTCTTACTGCATGTTCGTGAACAATGGATATACTGATACGCTAGTACGCGGGATACCGCTATATGGATACTCTGTGTATGTCTGACCCTACTGTTATTTGTACTCACCGGACTACATGCATTCATTGTCTATGTATTCCATTTGCATGGATCATGTTTTATGGTATTGCTACATGGATATTCCTGAATTCCCGTTATATTGCACACTGTTTATATTACAGGGATTATGTTACATGAGTAGCCCATCCTGTAACCCCGTTACATGATTTATTCCCGTCACTAATATTGATATTCTCGTTACTGGACATGAATGTTGTTGATATATTGTTTCCTGTTACTGATATGGCTACCCCCGTTACTGGACATGAGAGCTGTTGATATGCGACATGTGGACTCCCACATCTATTGTTCTCGTTTCCCGTTATATTGTTCCTGTTTCCCGTTATATTGTTCTATGCTATCAACAGAGCTTAGGTCCGGTTATCATGTTACATGTATCATGCACTGTATTTGTTCTTGTTACATTGTATACTTGACATATCAGATCATAAAGCTAACTTGGGTATGGGGGAGACTTGACGGTTGATTAGATCTTATCGGGTGATGTACTGGATCCATATTGTTCTCCCACTGCAGAGGACGGTAGTGCTACCTACCAATTGCTCCATGAGCTCTCGTTACTTGATTCATGCTCCCCTCTTAGCGGAGGGCCCTGGTCTCAGCAGCCAGGGTTTATTTAAGGCCGTGATCCCGGGTATGCACGTGATACACCTACCCGATAAGAGCTCCTCGACCATGGGTTTCCAATTAACATAATAAAACAGTATACACAATAGTGACGTCGGGAACACTTGTTATTTGGTCACTCTCTCGTTTGGATAATGGTACCCGTAGGCCATGTCCGTATGGGTTCGACTGGAGTGCGGGCTCCAGTATGAACTGCCAGTGGTATGGGACACTGGAAAAGATTGATTATAATACCAGGTGGTACTGATTGCTACTATTGTATAAATATCATGACTTGCCTGCTACCTGTATACGTATTGTAGTTATACTTGTTCCTGTTCCTGATCATTTATTCGCTATCATGTTACATGTATTGTTTGCTACTTTACCTGGTACATGTTACACTTTCTGCTGTGGCATACTACTCATGTACATGTACTCTGCATGCATATATTCTGGTTTCTGTATACCTTACAGACATCATTACTGTATATGCACAAACACCGTATTATGGTTATCTACATATTGCCCATCTGCATGTTCAGTTCTATCACTCACCACTATACAACATAGTTATTATATCAAACTGGAGACTACTGTGGACACGACCCGATGATAACATACTAGGTGGTGATGGATTAAAACATGTCATTGTATATTTCTACAGATTATTAATTTCTATATATGGTATCACTATTACATAAACATGCATTATATATTATTATCGTGCTTGTATTACTATAGTATATATTACTGGCTCCTTCATTTTACCACTCACTAGGTCGCTTTCTGACGACCCTGGGTTTGCGTGCCCAGGTTGGAGATCCGAGTTATCGTATCATCAGTTAGTGCCTTGGCGTCACATAGGAGATTCCTCATCGAGATTATTCATAGTTATCTTAGTGATTTTTCTGTTATCTTATTTATCCCTGTTTTTATATCTGTCACGATCCTAACCCCTTTTGCAGGTATTCTTGTACTTATTTCCTACTGGAACCCCGTGTATATGGAGATTATGTCTTGTACTGAGGCTTAACGTATGCGTGAGGGTGTGTTTTCACCTCGCGTATGTACGTCGCCATAACGTCTCCGTATCCTTAGGATAGGGGCGTTACAATAGTGTTTGTTATTTTGCACTTACACCTTAAACAAATACTCTCATTTTTTGTGTGGATCGACCTTTCGATCACTCACAGCGGAAAATCTCCACCAGAATTATCAAAAAATTCCCTTGAACTTTTAAGGGCAATATCTCATAAAATTACTGTATAAAATCGTGAATTAAATTTTGATCCAACAGACAAATTTTGCATATATCAAATACAATCATGGGTTCACGAAGCTTTTATTGACCAGTGCAGGGTAATTTGTAATGATAGCAAAATTGGGTTTTGAGTGGTACTAAACTAACTATGGTATATTATGGATCTTCCCGTCTTATTCTATTAGTGTCATGTTAATGATAAGGGTAATGCTGTTCATAATCCTAGCAGTATAGTAGTATAACAAGTGGGCCAGCCATGAGAGTAGACCCCCCATTGTCCCACTTGTCATACCACTGGTATAGTACAACTAGCATTTTCCGAAAGATAATATGCTCTCTCATGTATTTTGATATTCAAATAGATTGACAATGGTTAGAGTGAAAGTGAGAAAGTGAAGAAGTGAGGAAGTGATAATAGTTCCTTTTGGAACTTGGGAATTGGTTTGTAGGTTTCCAGTGTTTGGATGTTGTTGGAAGTGTGATTTGAAAAATGTTTTGTCTTTTTCAGTGTTTGTATGATAATGTGAAAGTGGAAGTGAAATAGTTGACCACAAAGTTGACCGCAAAATATTATTAAAATAAAATTTAATAAGAAAAATAAAAAATGGACTGTAATTAGAATGCAAGTGAGATTTACATGATCAAAAAATTAACTGTTTTGTACTACAATTATTAAAATGAGATTTACATGACCACAAAATTAACTGTAGCACTCTGGAAGTGAGGAAATTGTTGTGTAAAAGAGAAAAGAGAAAAGGAAAAGGGGTTTCTTATTTTCCTTTTCCGGTGTTGGATAGATAGGAAAGTGAGCAATTATACTTCCCAATTTCCTTACTTCCGCTCACTTTCTTGCAACCAAACACCCCCAATATTGAACTCTCTTACTACGCGCTGACCCCAAACTACATGAAGGGCTCTATTTATTTTGGAGTCTCTTTGATAGGTGCTAAAGTAAAATTCTGTAAGATATTTTTTATTTTATGGTTGGATGAGCTTAAAAAAAAGAAAAGGAAAAAAAAATACAACAAAACTTCTTATCTCAGCAGCATGGGACCCATGGGACTTTGCTTGGGTACTTGTGGGAATCTGCCGAATCCTAGCCCATCCACAGAACCCGTGAGATTAGACCATTTGTCCATGAACGGTGCAAAACGCTTCACAAAATACACGTGCACTTGCCCCACTGGGATGCGGGGGTCACCACGAAATGTGAGCAGAGACATCCTTTTTTGCACATCCTTTTGGAAGTATCCCTGCCCACGTGTAAAGATCAATAATATCTACTTAAAAAAAAAGAGGTCAATTTCATCACTGCCACAATCTCTATAACCACTCCATAACGCTGCCATTCTTTTTTGCAAATCACGAGTGCCTTATTTTCACCTCGCAGGACCACACCTTAACCCCAACTGATTTTTGATACTTACACTGAGAGATTGGATATTTCTCGGGATCTCATCTCACATTCTTCTTCTTCTTCTCTTTTTCTCGGCGATCGTGTGCAAGGGCAGCGATGGCTTCGACGCCATTGCCACCGGCGACTTCGAGAACCTCGTTCGCATTCTCCAACCTGAGCTCCATTGTGAGGCTCGCCGACTTCAGACTGAATCGCACCGCCGGCTTGAACGCGGTCGGGAGATTCCGACGACGGCAATCCTACAGGCCTCTCGCAGTTAAGAGCGTCATCAGCGGTCGTGAAGTCAAGGATCCAGTCTCCGAGAAGGGTACATTTGATCGAATTCTCAATATCTTTATTTGCTTCGGTTCTCCTTTCCAATTTTGCTCGCTCTTGTTGCATTTTTTTGCTTTATTTGAAGAAAGACGTGATCTTTTGTGGTAGTTTCAGGGGATTCTGTAGTTATTTAATTAAGCGCTGTACCAATGCAGGTCTTAGTTTTGGTATACGATGATTGAACTTGGAATTATACAATTTTAGATGCCCTAGCTTGCTCTTCACAAAGATGACATAGACAGAGAGTTTGAATTAAAAAGTCTGTGTTTTGATTGCATAGAAAGGGGAAAGTAGAAAGGGAAAAAAGAAAAAGAAACAAAAGCCTTAATCTCAAAGTTTTGTGTCAGTTACATAAATCCTTTTTCTTCATTCATCATTGTCAAGCGTCATCTCTGCTGTTAACTTAGTAACTACTTGTATACTTTTCTTTTGTCGCCTTAGCTCATTTCATTTTTGTTTATGCCTACTCCTAGTTGTTCCTTCAGCTTTGAAACAGCTGTAATCCCTTCTGGTACATTCAAAGCACCAAATGCAACGTGGTGATCAGGAATTGAGGGGTTGTAAAACAAGGAAAATAATCCCATGAGAACAGTCAAGAACAGAAGTGAAATAGTAAGTAAATAACCTCAATGCAGATAAATCACAAGACAAATCAACTGGATTATGTAAACAAACTGACTTATATATATATATATATATATATATATATATATATATATATATATATATATATATGGGGTTACTGTACCTCAGCCGATAGCTGAAAGAGTTTCTCAGCCGGCATGACGTGACTTCATATTAGCCTTAGAGAAGTCAAAAATTTGGGCGGTAGAAGAAGACACTCAACCACTTTTCGTTGCCCAATAACTAAAATATCTTCAGTTTCACTTTAAACCTGGCTACAACTGTTCCTCCACTAAAAAAATTACAGATCTGAAAATTTTGAGTTTTTTCAAACCAAAAATTACAGATCTTAATTACTAAATTTTAGAAAATAAATTATTTTAAAAGTATGCAACCATGATCGCATAATGTTCAAGTTTTTTTTGAAAGATGTTTTAATCACAATAAAAATATATTACTGCGACTTGAAACAGTTTATTTTATTTTATTTTTTTGTTTTCTGAAACTACAATTGAAGTCGCAGTTTCTGAAAAGAAAAATTTGGATTTAAATTTTTTAATATCATTTTCACTTTTTAGATTTATTTTTATTTTACATTGCGACCTTTGGTCGCAGTGTTGCAGCCTTTTTTTATTTTTTGATTAAGGTCGCAATATTTTTTCAACCTTGCTAAACTAAATAGGATACTGCGACCGTGGTCGCATTCTTATGAAATAAGAGTCGCAGTCAATTGAAGCAGTGACAATAATCTCGTAAGTTAATTAATTAAGATGATTAGAAGATTGCGACTTCGGTCACAGTCTTATGTAACAACAGTCTCTTTGAGAATGTTTTGTTTGATAACAATGGTCTCAAAAGTTAAGTAATTAAGATGGTTAGAAGACTGCGACCGAAGACTACGACATTGGTCGCAGTCTTATGTAATAGCAGTCTTTTTGAAAAGTTTTGTTTGATAACACTGCGACCTTGGTCACTGTATTTATAACTTATTTTCTAAGATTACAGTCTTTTTATTAATAAATTTAATTAGACCGTGACTTTTGGTCGCATACATAATAATAAATTGTCAGATAAAATTGAATTCTGTGATCATAGTCGCAGTATGAAATTTCATCTTCAAACCATTTGTTTTACAAGACAGCGACCAAGATCTGACAGCGTGAGAAGATACAGAGAGATAGACATATAAAAGGGGAGAAAAAATAATAATAAAGAATATAAAACTAATACATCATTCTAAGAAAAGACAAACAAATGAAAATTTTATTAATTTCAATTATTTTCAAAAGCGGGACGTCATTTTAGATTATCGAATTATGTGGCTCATAATGTGCCACGTCACCGCAGGCTAAGAGGGACTCAGCTGTCGGCTGATATACATATTTCTGTGTATATATATATAATATATGTATATATATATAGAAGGTTTTCGTGTGAGAAATTTCTCACACGAAGACCGTGAGAAAACCATATAGGGGTGATCATGTGGATGATCCGAATCATTCATCTTGATCTATATATTTTATTTAGGCTGCCAATAAAAAATCACGTGAGTTTAAGTTTTTTTACCCATACAACAAGTGGTTACAACACATATGTTATATTCGCTGTAGAATAAAGATGTCACTTGATGCATGGGTAATTAGAGTATGTAGATCAAGATAAATTATTTGGATCATCCATAAAATCTCTCTTATATGGTTTTCTCATGAAACTTATTTTGAGAAAGTTTCTCATTTGAAAATTTTCCTATATATATATATAATAAATTGACACTGATTCTCACATCATTCCAAGCTTCTTTTATAAGCAACCTATATAAAATTAAAGATAACTAGTTAAGCTTACTACAATATTTAAATCAAGTAACCAAAAAATAACGCTTTTGAAATCTCTAAGTAATGGGGACATCTCTCCAGGTTTACGATTCTACACTAGGAGGCGTCACATTCTTTCAGTTTGTTCGATTAGGGTTGGGGAATTCAAGTTACATTAGGCTGTTCGTTTTAATTCTTTTTTTCCTTTTATGTAATTTTTATTATTTATTTGGTAGTTTCTTTTAGTCCTATATCAGTTGTAATGGGATATCTCCGTTGATGTAGGCCTATTTAAGGCCAGAACTGGTATTGTTATTAGCTGTTTTGGAATGAATTAAATTGCTTGTAATGGTTTGCAGCCTGTGTGTTTTGGGTGAGAAACCCTAGGGAGAGAATCCCGCTCGGTTCCCCATCATATTGGTATCAGAACTTAAATTCTTGAATTCTTTCAAACGCAAAAAGAAAACCCTCCTCCTAAAAAATTAAAAAAACCCTGCCTTTTTCTCTTCTCCTTTTCTCAGCATCGCCATCCAAAAAAAGAAAAAAAATCGTTCACGATTTTTCCCAAATCTTTTCTCTGCTCACAAGCAAACCCACAACATCTCTCTTCCTGGCCCTCGTCCTCTTCATCAAGTCACCACCTGTGATCGAGCATCACCGTCGTGAACTCCATCAACGTCGTTACCCCATCAACGTCTCCCGCTCCATCGGCATTTACACATCCTCTACTCAACCTCCCCCGTGACTCGCATTCGCCGCAACCATCCAGTCGACGTCGCATCCTTGCGATCTACTCTGATCTTGAAGTCCGCCATCCAGTCGCCTCTGCCATTGTCTCCGATCTTGAAGTCCATCATCTGGTCGACACCGCAATCCTCGCGACTCATCAGCGATGTCGACTCTGCCCTCTGAACTCGATCACGCTATTCAGTTTCAGATTGGGTCCTGTTTTAGACAGATCTCGACAGCTCTCTCTTCATCCTAAATCATCACTAAGATCTCTTCCCCGAACTTCCATCAACGTTGAATTCTCCATCGACGCTCTCAATTAGGCTTCCACCGACTTCGAGATCTTCTATCAAATCTCCGATCATCATCAATTTCACTCCGACGGTGTCTTCCATTGCCGACGACTCCTTCCCCATCAACACTAGATCCACTTCATCAGACCTTGTCTTCGACAGAGTTTCGATACAATTTACAGTATTGAAGACTTCATCAGCAGGCCTTCCAACATCGATCTTGCGAAGCTTGCCCCTTGAATTATAATGCTCAACAACAGTCCACGACAAAAGCATATGATTCTGATTTGGGTAGCAACAAATTTTTGATTTTGCCCCGAATTTTCCTTGAATTTCTGATTGGGTGAAAACAGAAATTTTTATCTTTAAGTGGAAACAGAGCCCATCAAAGGATAGCAACAAGAAGCTTTCATGTGAGTGTGAATTGGAACTCTGATTTGGGTGCAAGATAAAGTTGTGAATTGGGATTTTGATACGGATCTGATTTTGAAATTCTAATTTTGGTCAATTGCGGGTGTGCCTTGAGTGGTGATTTGAATCCGAATACAACCCGATCTGCGTATTACAATCCGGATCCAAAGCACAACACATCACAATGTTTCAGGCGACAACTTGGTGATCCAGAGTCTGAGTCAGACGTTTGTCGAGTTGTTGAGTTCGTAACGACAAGAGCCTTCCACTTGCGGTCTCGAACAGTCCTGATTTAATCCAGATCGACAGAATTCAGGTACAACTTTTCTCAACTGAAATTTTTGGGTACCACTTTAATTCTGTCATTATAATTTCATCGATTATCTGCCTTCCACATATAGTGAGCGTGTGTATTTGCTTAGCCTTTTATTTTGCGACATCTTAATAGTAATTTAGGGATGCTAATACATAGTGGACATCGACAGTTGTATAGAATTAATATTTTACAAATATTGAGGTCTAAATTGTAAATTTTTACATCACGGTCTCTATTTTAAACTATTGAGCTTACTAGCAAATTCATTCGCTTTATTATGCGCATTACTTCACTGATTGTTGTTGATCCTCCGCATCTTCTGCATCATTCTGCACGATTGCATTAGAGTTTGTTAGTGGCATATAGAAAATAATAGATTTCATTCATTATTATATAAAAAATCATCATAACTTTAGCATTTAGATAATAATAAAAAAATAACTATGCATGCGTACTCGTAGTGGTAAAGTTTACGACCTAATGGAACCCAATACAGATATGGATCCCAATGCTTCTTCGTCTGGTATCACCTCACCAACAGATTATATTAATCTAGAAATTTTCAAAACTCTTGAGGAGACTAAGACCCAAATGAACACTTTAGGTCAGAGAATGGATAGGTTGAAAGTGGAACGTCATGATGGAGCTCCTAATGAAGAGCGTCAACTTAATAATCGCTGAGAGGAGAGAATCAATATGAATTACAATCGATACGATGAGGATGAACGGTACTTGAAGAACATCAAAGTGGACGTATCGAATTTGACGGTCGCTTAGACTCACAATATTACCTTGATTGGGTAATGAGCCTAGAACATTATTTTAAGTGGTATGAGATGTTCCAAAAGCGGCCAGTCCGTTTTGCCGCCATGAAACTGGAGGGACAAGCAGGACAATATTAGTCAAATGTTGAAAGACTGATAGCACTAAGCGGCAAGAACCGATCCGGATATAGGGTGAGATGAAGGCTAATTTAAGCCAGAAGTACCTCCCAATTACTTTTTAGGATTAACTATTAGACAAATGGAGTAGGCTGACACAAGGAACTTGCTCTGCTACTGAATGCATTGAAAAATTTGATGAGTTTTTGACCCGGTGTGGCGAGTTTGTCGATGAATCTCCAACAGTAACCCTCTCTAGGTTTAGGTTGGCTTTCGTGATGATCTCCATAGGGAACACTTTGTTAGAGGTGTTAGTGATTTAGAACACGCCTATCAGATAGTTCGGAACTTAGATGCGTCTCGAGGATCTTACTATCAACGAGGTTCAGATTAAAAGAGCCAAGGCGCTAGAGCCACCTCTGGACAGTCCCTGCTCAAACCCAATCCTAATGGTTCGGCCCCAACGGGAGATCTCAAGGGTAAAGGTCCAGTCGAGAGCGTGCCACGAACCAACCCCCGCACTCAATGCGTTAAATGTTAAGGTTACGGGCATGTAGAAAAGTCTTGCCCAAGTAAATCCAGAACCCTTTTTCTGGATGATCAATCAGATGACGAAGAAAACCCCGAGAGCTCTTTATGTACTTTTACTAGTAACAAAATGGGCTTTCACATTGTACTTTTGATTTCAGTTTCAGTAATACAACGTCGTGAAACAGATACGGTGGCATTTTTGTAATTTATTAAAAAACTTACAGCGCTGGTTCTCCAAAGAACGACTTAGAAACTCAAAAAATAGAGGCGGTGGTATTTTTGTAATATGTTGAAAAACTTACGACGTTAGTTTTTTATAGAACCGATGTAGAAACTCAAACCAAAGAACTGACGTCGATTCTCCAAAGTCTTTTTTTAAATAAAAAAGACTTATGACGTCGGTTCTGAAAATGAACCGATATTATTACCCCAAAATTAACATGTCAGTTCAAAATGAACCAACATAATTTCCCCAAAATTCGTTTCCCTCTTAAACCCCAAAAAAATCAAATTCCCGCTCCACCGCCTCTCTCCCTCTCAAATTCCCCATCAAATCTCCAAAGCATGGTTCAAAGACTCGGCTGAGTCGGAGACGAGTCGGCCGAGTCGTATCCTTCTCGGCCCGCTCCGAGACGAGTCCGAGTCACGAGTCGGTCGACTTAACTCAGAGGAGACCGACTCGGCCGAGAATCAGAGTTGACTCGGTCGACTCGACATTATGATGATGATTTTGTACCTCATCGCAATTCAATGTGAAAATAACTACATTAGCAAGTATTTATGAATGTAGTTTGTGCAATTTACTATATTGTGCATGTATTTTCATATGCTTCTACCGACGATGCGTGTATTTATACTTTCGCTTTATGTTTAGTGTGCTAGGTTATATATTTTGGACATATAATACATGAATGTGGATATCTACATTTTTTAAAATTTGTCGTCATTTTTTCAGAATTTTTTGAGCTTTCTATGTAGCGTTTTGTGCGTATCGTCCGATACCGATCTGAGTCGCTGAGACCGATCCGTCTCAGTGCATGCCGAGTCGGCAGCCGAGACCGCGATTGTGAATCATGCTCCAAAGCCTAGTGCCTTCACGAGCTCGCTTCTGACCTACAGCTGAATTTCTGCTCGCTGGCACCGACATTGCACGAGCTGCAGCGGCAACAACAACAAGCTGCAGAGGGAGCTCTGTTCTGACAGAGCAAGCTCTGGCCTGAGCATAGCAACAACAAGCTCCGACTGGAGGGCGAGTGGAACTTAGTGACGGTGGTTGGGATTATGGAGCTCGGTGGCGATGTAGGGCGAGTGAAGATCGTGGTGGAGGAGCTGCGGTGGCGTTCAGTTACTTTGGGAGCGGCAGTGGTGGCAGTTGAGCTCTTGATGCTCAGTGGTGGGGGTGGAGCTAATGAGAGCGGTGGAGCTCCTGGTGATGGAGTAGAGCTCGTGGATGGGATTTGAGAGTGTTGGATTTTTTTTTTTTTGGAGTGTAAAGATTGGATTTACAATTTGATGATGATGATGATAACTTTGATGATGATGATAAGTTTGATGATGATGGGTTAATTCCACTATATTCACGATGTTGTATTACTGAAACTGGCATCAAAAGTACAATGTGAAAGCCTAATTTTGTACTAGTGAAAGTACATGAAGAGCTTTTCGGGTTTTCTTCGTCATCAAGATCTACGAGAAAGCAATATTATCAAGGAAGACATCGAGCACATATGATCTAACGTGCTCTTGTATGGTTTTAATTTACACATCTGAAACATCAAAACACAATTGTTCTAAAGCTTAGTGGTTATTTTTTATCCAGAAAGATGGCGGTTATCTTCTAAAGATAAGATGATTCAAATTTGAAAATGATCGTGCTTACTGACTCTAGCAGCAAAGGAGCTTCCTTCCTTTTTGTAAAGAGGATGTATGTTTGCCCTGAAAGTTGGTGAAAAACTCAGTTTTTTGCCTCTGATATTGTGGGCTCCATACTTTTTTCCTTCCCTTTAGTCTGTCTGTTTGCTGTGAAAGGAGAAGGGAAAAACTCAGCCTCCATCTCACTTTTTTGCATGAACAGTACGGCGTCAGACTTCAGAACATTTCGCATCAAAAACGCTTGAAATCTGACATGTAGAGGCCTGCCACGTTTCCGTCCCTTTGTTTCCAACAACCCTTAAGTTGCTTTTTGTGGCACCAAAAAGATTAACAAATTTAAAAAAAAATGAGCTAGTCCCCACAGAGCTGTACTCCAATTAAAGTGTCCAGTGCAGTAGCTGTTGACTGTAATGAAAGTTTCAAACCATAGAATCACAAGCTTTTGAGTTGTGTGGCATGAGAATGGTTGCTGGTGATGGCATTGGTACTGTAGGGCAAGTGTGATTTTTGAGTTCTCACGCTTTCTACATATTTTCTATGTTACATTGTCAATTTCTCATATTGGAATAAATATTGTAATATCATTCTTTCTTTTTTAGTAGAGTAGACAAACAAACAAAATCCAAATATTAATTTAAATATGATGAAATTTTTTAAGTTGTGATTTGCAAGGCATCAGTGACTCTGACCTTTGGTTTAAGTTAGTTAATTTTTTCTGCCCTTTGTGGTTGTCAAGTTTTAAAGAACAAGTGGTAGATGACATGTTTGTTGCGCGCGCCGGTGCAACAACCTCTCTGAGGAATCCACACCAAACAGGGATAGATGCAGCCAGAGATGTACCCACTCGACAAGAACAGAGAAACAATAGAGAAAGCAAATCAACACAGTATTTAACGAGATTCGGCAATTTACCTACGTCCTCTGAGTAAGGGAGAGAGATTTTATTGATTCAATAATCAATAAACTAATACAAGAGGAATACTTTGAGATATTTTCAGGGATTCTCAGGGATACAATACATGAGAGCTTTAGCTCTTATTTATAGCCACAAAGTCTTAGGGATTTAGGAAACTCTGATTGGATTCGACTCCAAAACAGAAAAAGAGTCCGAATTCAGAAAAGAGACGAAAAGCTTCTGTCGGTCGACCGATCCTTGTGCCCGGTCGACCGGCCCGGTCGAGCAGCACCAACAGAGAGCAGCCACTTTCAGTCGATCGACTAGGTGGTCGACCGATACGTCTGTGCATGCTGTACACACCAGTCGATCGGGCGGCCGACCTTGTCCACCGGTCGACTGGGTGGTTGACAGGACTCTGTCCAAGCCTGCTTCATGCGTCGTTCTTGCTCCCTTTGACTTTCGGTCTTTGAACTCTTCCTTTATCTCCTCTATCCCTACAATTCTTTACCTCGGTGAAGATTTTTCAAATCTGAGCCGAACTCCAACGAACACCTGGCGAAATCGAAACACGATCTCGGATTGAGCGCTCCGAACGAAATCGACACACGATCTTGGCAAAATCGACACATGATCTCGGCTTGGCCAACAGACGAAACCTGTTCCTTCAAACAAATCACCAGTACATATACAATTGGTTTCCACTGATCTCACCAGATCTAAATTGAGTTTGTCGTCGCCACCTGCAACTCTCACCAAACTCCAATATCAATTGTAAGCTTCCATTTTAGCTCAGCTATTCAATCGGAATGCACCATACATGCGTTCCCATCACTTCACCTGAAGAGAAATGTCATATAAGCCGACCAACGAACGTGTCTCCTACTCAGCAACTTCATGTAACTCTATTCCAAATAGCCTCAAGAAGAACACATCATGAGCCAACATTGACTCTCCAACTTACTGGCTCTCTCCAATCTACATGTCTTCGAGACGGTCCAATCAAATCTGAGTAAAGCACACCAAACACCATCATCAGCTTCAACAAATTGGATGCACACCCCCTTTATGCAAGCTTAACCATATTCTCACCAGAAGATCAACTGTTTATCGAGATCACAATGCTTCACCTCTACGCGAAGTCCAACTCTTCACCTCTACGTGAAGTCCATCTCTTCACCTTTACGTAAAGTCCTAATCAGCTTCTCGAGAACCCAAATACACCATATAGCTTCACATGGGTTGCATCATTAAATGGCTGCGCCTTTACGACTACCTACGTACCTTGCCGAAGGGATTAAGCCAACCGTAGTTCATTGAAATGAGCTCCATCAAGCTCAAGCTCTTGTGACTGAATCTTCAGCAGCGAACCGATCTGGCTGAGTCATATGAATCTCCTCACTACTGACATGGAGAATAACGACCTTCAACTTGAGCTTATCGCGGTCACAATCTTGAGATTCATGCTGCTTCACCCACTTTCGTGGTTTCATCTTGGTTTCAATTGCTGTAAATAATTCGACATTCTCATCAATGTCTTCAACCTATTCAACATTAAAACTGGCTACATGATTTCACCAGGTGTCACCTTCGGTGAAGTCCTTACTGATACCGAACCAACTGGAGATAGTGGAGTAGCATTAACCTCCACCCGCTGCGATACTTCCTTGGTTTTCGTCCTCTCCACCTGCTGAGAGACAGTAGACTTCAACCCTAAAGTCTCATCAAATGTGACATGCGACTCATCGCGATTTTCTTGTTTTCGGGGTCCCCATAACTTGTAGCCTTTCATATTTCTCTTAACACCTAAAAATACAAACTTCTTTGCTCGCGGATTCACCTTGCAATCTTTGGCACTAAAGTAGGCCTGACTTTCAAATTCCCTCAGCAACTCATGACCTTGAGTAGCTTTCCCAGACCAAACTTCTAGTGGAGTTTTACCTCCTATCACAGTTTATGACAATCCATCTATGAGATGGCTAGCATACACAATCACCTCAGCCCAAAACGATTTGTCTAATCGTGCATTAGACAACAAACACCGAGCCTTCTCCAGCAAGGAACGATTTATCTCCTTAGCCAACTCATGTATTTCATCTGTGAAGTGAGTACCAGTATCAGTGTTCTGGCCAAATTGTAGGAATTGGTTCATGTATCTTTCAACATTACTAATTTGTAGCTCCTTGATCTTCCTACTGGTCTACTTCTCCATCATATCCTTCCACTTCACCAACATATTTAGGGCTTCACACCTTTGTCTCATGGGATATATCCAACAATGTCTAGATAAATTATCAATAAAAGAGACAAAGTACCTTTGACCTCCAAGCGATACAGTCTCAGCAGATCTCCAAACACTTACATGAGCACAATCAAAAAGACCTTCAGAGTGGTGAGTACTGGTGCTGAATTTTACCTTCTTCTTGTCCAGAACGCCGTGTTCACCTAATTCCAAGTTGCAGGTAGTAGCACCTTCTAATGATCCCTTCTTTAATGGAGCTTGCAAAGATTTTTTACCTCCTTGTCCGACCTTCATCTGCCAGACCTATGTGCAAATATTATTTGAAGACATAGAAGTCTTCACCTGACCTGTAACTGTACTATCCTTCAAGTAGTAGAGATTTCTCTGGCGAACGCCCTTCATAAACACCGTTGAGCCTTTGGTCATTTTGAGAAAATCTCGTATAGATACCACAAGACCTAATGTTTCTAAAGCACCAACAGAGATAATATTCCTTTTAGTGAGGTACATACCTCATCTCCTTCAGTTCTCATACTATCCCGTCATTCATCTTGATACAGACTGTACCCATCCCTTCTATATTATATGGATGATCATCACCCATGGCAATAGAACATCCATCTAGCTTCTCAAAGTTAGAAAACCTGTCCCTGTTAGGGTACACATGATAGCTCCTGTATCTAAAATCCACTCAGCATTATCTGAGAAACCAACAGTAGGAGTAGTAACAGAGAAAGAGAATACCGATGAGTCTGAATCCAATCCATCCGCTTGTGAAGTACTAGCATGAGTGCTGACCACCTGTGTGAGATTTGCTTCGGTCATCGGCTCCTTCTTACATTTGGCCTTCGAACAATCAACCTTTCAGTACCCTAGCTCCTTGCATAAGGCGCACTGGTTCCTCTTCAGATCTCTGAAGCTCGATCTGGACTTTGATCTTCCCTGATCACCTCTGCCCTTCCGGTTGGAACTCCTGCCTCTTGCTGCCAATGCCTCTGCTGTTGTGCTCTCAGAAGAAGACAGTATGTCCTGCCTCCTTCATAATTCACAAAAGCACCAGACACCTCACTATAGTTACAATATAAGAGTAAAGGTCTCATACTTTTCTCTAGGAAGAGAATTCAATAAAATTACCGTCTTATCCTCTTCATCGCATCCACATTAACTAGGTCTGTAAGAAGCTTTGTGTAGCTATTCATGTGTTCGTCAATGGAGCATCCTCTCTTCATCTGGAGATGATAAAGCTTACTTTTTAACTGCAACTGCGATTTGACGCTTTTCGTCAGATACTTTTCTCCAGGATCTCCCACAGCTGCCTCGCAGATGTTTCGTGCAACACATGATACTTGATGTCTTGTGTCAAACAAGACCTGATCAAGCCACACGCCGTTCGGTTCATCTTGTCCCAATCTTCTTCAGTAGTTGATTCGCGCTTCTTCTCCAACCGTAGAGTGTCTTCGAGATTTGATGCCGTCAATGCATTCATCACCTCACACCTCCACATACCGAAGTTGTTCTGCCATCGAATTCACCACATCAATCCTCAACGGATGTGGATTCACGGATTTCACCGTAGATATACCATTCCAGCCATCTTTCTCAACTGATTCCTCAAAGCAATGCGAAAGCAAACGGAGCTAGATAAAACAAAATAGATAAAGACCGGATCTTTACCTCCATGCGAAACCCTCGAAGAGTTTCTGAAGCAATCTACTCCTCCGAATTGATTCCTCGAGCAATCTACACGCTGTTTTGACATCGACACACGATCCCACAAACAGTCCCAACGTTGCTCCAAGATCGACACACGATCTCCGCCAGACAACAACTGATGCCTTTAGAATCAACACACGATTCTACGACGAACCTGGGATGCTCTGATACCACTTTTTGCGTGCGTCGGTGCAACAACCTCTCTGAGAAATCCATACGAAATAGGGATAGATGCAGCCGGAGATGTACCCACTCGATAAGAACAGAGAAATAGAGAAAGCAAATCAACACAGTATTTAACGAGGTTCGGCAATTTGCCTACGTTCTCGGGGCAAGAGAGAGATTTTATTGATTCAACAATCAATAAAAACCAATACAAGAGGGATACCTTGAGATATTTTCAGGGATTCTCGGGGATACAATATATGAGGGCTTTAGTCCTTATTTATAGCCTCAGAGTCTCAGGGATTTAGGAAATCGGGATTGGATTTGACTCCAAAACAGAAAAGGAGTCCGAATCCAGAAAGAAGACGAAACGCTTATGTCGGTCGACAGACCGACCCTTGTGCTCGGTCGACCGACCTGGTCGACCGGCACCAACAGAGAGCTACCACTTTCAGTCGGTCGACCGGGCGGTCGACTGTTCCTTGCCACAGTCGACCGCGTGGTCGATCGGGATACGTCTGTGCATGTTGTGCACACCAGTCGACCGGCCTTGTCCACCAGTCGATTGTGCGGTCGACCGGACTCCATCCAAGCCTGCTTTATGCGTCTTCTTGCTCTCTTTGACTTCCGGTGTCTGTGCTATCTTCCTCTATCTCCTTTATCGCCTCTCTCCCTACAATGTTTTCTTTGCAACAGAGAATCTTTAGGAAACCCATCTGAGAAAAAGAAAAATACCAAACAGTGTGCTGGTGTTTTTCAACTTTTTCTTAAAAGATGAGGAGAGGAAAAAAGGACTTCTGCTTGCACATTTACTAAATGCAATTCATATGTTCCACCTCTGTTTGCAACTTTGAAAAGCTCCATTGCAGGATATATACCACACCTCATGAACCTGGCAGAAGATGACATATACAAGTGGAAATCAAGCTGTTGAAATGCAGAAAGAGAGAGATTTCTCTCTAACAACTCCAACATGAATCTTTTTATATTTCAGCATCATCTCACTGATGATTTTAAAAATTAGGGAAAACAAAGAAAGAGGGAAAAAAACCGATTGCAGCAGCATCATTCACAGTAGTTGGGAAACAGCTCAAAGGGTGAGGGCCCTCTTATATAAATAATAAAGGATCCCTGATGTAAAACCACCTGGATCGCAATCACCTTCAAATCGAATCAAGATTTAAATTGAGAAAAAAGATAAAATTTGGGTTTTCACCCCTTGCACGGGCTTCTCACCCAAAACTCGAGAGCAAAAGAGACTCAAGAATTACTCAGATAATTTGTGAAAATTTTAATCATTCAATAATTCATTTCCAATAGTTTAAGGGGCCTTATATAGGCTTTACAAAAGAGGACTACTGGAAAATAACCGATGTGGTACTAAACGTCCACAAAAGATAAAAATAAAAGGAAAACAAATAAAGGTAAAAACATCTGCTATCAATAAAGTCTGAAATAAAATACTAAATCCTCTAAATAAGTAAAGCATGAAAAGATAAATGGGAACTGCGTGATGTCCTCATCAATTCCCTCGGGGTGGGAGGAACTCGACCCTGTCGAGTGAGGACTCTCCTCACGAAGCATCTCAATCGGGCCAAGGTGATGGTCGTGGCAGCAGCATGGGAACATCATGTCGAGACCATGGTGGCGGAGGAGGAGCTGGTCTCCATGACAGATCGGTGGTGGAAGATAGCGGCACGATCAAGGAACAGAGAGTAGAGCGAGGTGCATCATCCTGGCTGAAAACGGAGCTGATACCAGGATCCCACGGGCTATCCATCTCATAAGCAATGTATGCAATCCTCTTAAGAGTCACTTCGAAATCTTTACGCCAAGCATGCAACTTTCTCGTGGCCTCAGAGTGACTCGTAACCATCACCCTATTATCAACTGTAAATTCCTGCAAAATACTATGTGGGTATGCAGCAAATTTGTAGGTGTTATTGCAAGTTGCTATCAGCCTAGTGATATCATCAATATGTGCAACAGGCAGATGCAATGCATTAGGTATTCTAAGCATAACTCCTAACGAAGGGAGAATGAGAGATATGATATGCCTAGAAGGACACACACCTAACGATGGAGGTACAGAGGACTCGGACACAAACTTTAAACAACCCGAAAAAGAAGTATTAGAAACTCTCTGCTGAACCTTGGCAAGAAATTCAGGTGACTCCCTAAAAGATGAATTGATAGGAATCACCATAAAACTAGGTTCAACACAAGGAGACTCGAATAGCTGATTAGGCACAGTGGGTATATTAGGCTCAACTGTTTCGTCCACGTCATCATTGGCACTATCAGAAGACATGTGAATTTCATCAATAATCTGTGTGACAGAATCAACTGTCATGTCTTCAATTATGTTAACAGTTTCAGAAGAAACTTGGACATCCTCAACAGTCTTCGAATCGTCAACTTCATCAGTGGGCACAGTTCTAAGATGTTGACTCTCTGAGGGGCACTGATAATTATAATGTCCATAGCCCTTACATTTAGAACATTTGACCTTGGCATTGACCAGCGTCTTGAAAGTCAAGTCTAATCTTAAGGCCACATCAAAGGCATCTTCAACGGTGTCTAGGTCATAGGGGCCAGTAATCATAGCATGTTTTATTTTAGGCCGTAAACCCCAAATAAACCTAGTTAGAGTCTCAGAAGGGTGTTCTCTCACTTCATTACGATGGGTTAAGTCCTTAAATATGTTAATGTACTCATGAACGGACATATGACCCTGATGGAGATTGTGTAGCTGGTCTAAGTGGGAGTCCCTATCATGCTGATTAGTCATGATGACTCAAGCAAGCAAGCAGATGCAATGAAGAGCCCTAAAGTCAATTAAACTAAATGTATGCACTAAACAAAAATTCCCTAAAGTTTAAGGCTCAAATGTAAATAAAAATGCATTCCTAAAATGATGCAAAGATGCAACCACTAGATCGAAGCAAATAACATTTCTACCAACAAATTATAGCAATCCGTATAGTAGTTGCAAGTAATCAATAGTTAATGAACTAGGTCAAGTTGTGATATCACCTGAGGTGGAGTCGTTCACGCCTGGGAAGAAGACCGTAGCTCAAACCTGAATGAGACTGCTGTAGGCGCGTAGTACTGGTCGTCACGAATCCACTGCCTCGAAAACGGGTCAATTCAGACTTGAAACGAGCCCTGAACGACCTCTGGAAGATATGCTGCGATTCTGGACTGAGTCAGGAAAACTGGATCTGGACTGAGTCAACTCAGTGAGTTAACCCGGTTGCTGATGTCAGCAGTGACGTCACTGAAGTGGATCGGGTTAGGTTCAGGTTATAATCACTCAACCCGTCTAAACCCGGACCCGCAACCCGCTATGACTTTTCTTAAAAAAAAAAAACCAAACGGGTCTAAAATGGGTCAGTTGGGTTTGGATCCGGCCCAACCACTTAAGAATCTGAACCCAAGCCCAATAAGAATCCGGGTTTGGGCTGAAGCCAATGGGCGGGGTTGGTTTGGATCCGACCCAGATCGCCCCACCTTTTAAAGTCGGGTCAGCTTAACCCGACTCGCTCACCCACCCGACCTTCTCTTCCCTCTTCACTTTGGGCTAGGGCACGGGCGGACCGGGAACGGCGGCGGCGACAAATTGATGGAGCAATAGGCGACGATGACGGCGGACTTAGCCGGCGGGGATGGTCGGCGATGCTCCTCCGTAAGGCACGACGTGGCGTCGTAGATGAAGAAGGCGAAGACTGCTCCAATCGTGGCCGAATCTTCTCTGCAGGTGATGCGGCGGCGGAGGAAAGTGTGGGAAGCCCTGATCGAGGCTCAGAGGGGGAGATCCGGCTACGCTGGTGATCGGAGGATGATCATAGTGTTGCGGGGACCTTCTTCGACGGCAATCAGGTGAGGTCGGCCTGGATCTGCGGGCGCCGACGAGCCCGGGAGGAAGACGACTTGGATGGTGATGACCAGTACAGCGACGGCGGCGGAAAACAGGGCGGTGGAGGGAGGGCGTGGCTGTTGGCGGTGGAGGCGTGACTGCTGACGGCGGCAGAGGCGTGGATCTGGAAACGCCGGTGGAGCTTCTGGAAGTGCTGGTGAGGCTTCGCTGAAGGTGGCGAAGCTTCGACAGGTTCTGGCGACGGGTCTTTTGACGGAGGCGGCGGCGGCGGCGGCGGCGTGGTGGTGGTGAGATCACGACAGCGGGGACTTCTTCGATGACAAGATCCGATGGAGGAAGAGGCGGCGAGATCAATGTTTCGTCGGTCCGGCGATGATGGCGTTCACAAGGGAAGGCTTCGGCGGCGGCGGAGCCTTGGATGATGATGAACAGTGCGAGATGGGGAATTTTCAGGGATTTTCGAGGTTTTTTTTTTTGAAATTTCACTGTAATTTTCTTTTTTTTTTTGAACAGTGTATTCCCTTTTTTTTTTTGAACAGTGTATTCCCTTTTTTTTTTTTTTGAGAAATAGATCTAAATCTGGAACGGGATAGATCTAGGGTTTGGGAGCTTGAAAAAAAAAAAAAAATTGGAAAAGCCAATAATTGAAGGGGATTGAAAACCGGTGCTCTGATACCAAAATGATGTAAAACCACCTGGATCGCAATCACCTTCAAATCGAATCAAGATTTAAATTGAGAAAAAAGATAAAATTTGGGTTTCCACCCCTTGCACGGGCTTCTCACCCAAAACTCGAGAGCAAAAGAGACTCAAGAATTACTCAGATAATTTGTGGAAATTTTAATCATTCAATAATTCATTTCCAATAGTTTAAGGGGCCTTATATAGGCTTTACAAAAGAGGACTACTGGAAAATAACCGATGTGGTACTAAACGTCCACAAAAGATAAAAATAAAAGGAAAATAAATAAAGGTAAAAACATCTGCTATCAATAAAGTCTGAAATAAAATACTAAATCCTCTAAATAAGTAAAGCATGAAAAGATAAATGGGAACTGCGTGATGTCCTCATCAATTCCCTCGGGTGGGAGGAACTCGACCCTGTCGAGTGAGGACTCTCCTCACGAAGCATTTCAATCGGGTCAAGGTGATGGTCGTGGCAGCAGCATGGGAACATCATGTCGAGACCATGGTGGCGGAGGAGGAGCTGGTCTCTATGACAGATCGGTGGTGGAAGATAGCGGCACGATCAAGGAACAGAGAGTAGTGCGAGGTGCATCATCCTGGCTGAAAACGGAGCTGATACCAGGATCCCACGGGCTATCCATCTCATAAGCAATGTATGCAATCCTCTTAAGAGTCACTTCGAAATCTTTACGCCAAGCATGCAACTTTCTCGTGGCCTCAGAGTGACTCGTAACCATCACCCTATCATCAACTGTAAATTCCTGTAAAATACTATGTGGGTATGCAGCAAATTTGTAGGTGTTATTGCAAGTTGCTATCAGCCTAGTGATATCATCAATATGTGCAACAGGCAGATGCAATGCATTAGGTATTCTAAGCATAACTCCTAACGAAGGGAGAATGAGAGATATGATATGCCTAGAAGGACACACACCTAACGATGGAGGTACAGAGGACTCGGACACAAACTCTAAACAACCCGAAAAAGAAGTATTAGAAACTCTCTGCTGAACCTTGGCAAGAAATTCAGGTGACTCCCTAAAAGATGAATTGATAGGAATCACCATAAAACTAGGTTCAACACAAGGAGACTCGAATAGCTGATTAGGCACAGTGGGTATATTAGGCTCAACTGTTTCGTCCACGTCATCATTGGCACTATCAGAAGACATGTGAATTTCATCAATAATCTGTGTGACAGAATCAACTGTCATGTCTTCAATTATGTTAACAGTTTCAGAAGAAACTTGGACATCTTTTTGTTACTTCTTCCAATTATTTATTTATTTGTTTACATCCAGAGAGGAAATTATCAAACAAACAAAGCAAAAAGAGAGTGACAATATGGAGAGGGAATAAGGCATCTTCATCAATTTTTAGCATCTTTGTCCAACCAAAAGTAAATTGCTGACTGGTTCAAGAGGGAGGCTTTTCTCTTCAACATCCCAAATTGCATTGTAGATATCTGAAGTGTCTTCTATGTTCCATCTTATCTCTTTCTTAACTGGAACAAAAGCTATAGAAAATAAATTATTAAAATAAAATAAAATAAAATGATTAAGGGAATGGGCTAGCAAAGTCCATGCTTAAAGCCTTAAACACGCCTATGAGAGTGTTTAGTGGACTTATTAATGATGCGCGAGGGACTTAATAGTGATGCATAATGCCTAAAATTCCATGACCTAAAGACCCGGCTAGCCATGCGATTGATAGTTGTTTCTTTTGTTTATTTCTTCCAAGAGCTTTTTTTTTTTGGGAGGAAATATTCAAATTCTTTTTTTCTTTAGAGAAAAATGTACTTCAGCTAGCAGCTGAGAAACTCTCTCAATTGGTGGCGACGTGGCTGAATCTCAACAACAGATCTTAATCGCAGCGGTACCATTGTCGCAGTATATTTGTGAGGATTGCTTACTATGATCGCAAATATTTTTGTGAGGATTGCTACCATGATTGTAGTGTTTCTGTGAAGACTCAGATCATGATCACAGTATATTTGTGAGGACTGCTATCATTGTCGCAATGCTAATTAGACTGAAAATATCTGAAATTTTTTAGAACTACGACCAGATTGCAACGCCAGCTGAGAGAGTTCTCTCAGTTGGCGATTGAGGTACAGGTACCTCTATTCTTAAATGTAAGATAGTATATGATTGTGATCAGAATTCTACAATCTAATGCCCTGATTTATACTTGGATGGACATAATTGTTATACTAGTTTATTGATTTTGACTATATATCTAAAAATGAAATACATACATATACTTTTCTCGCCAAGGAGGACCTTAACAAATACCAAACAGGGGCACAACACAGAATAAGCTGCAAAAACACAATCAAATATCTCTAGTTGAAAGTTTTCTTCATAGAACTGGGTCAAAATTAACATTACACGATAACAAATCCTCCAGAAAATAGATCCCATGTATGACAATCATGCCGAATTCCTAAAGCACAAGTACAACTGACACTTCTAGCTCAAAATCACTGGTCACCAGGAATGGTCTTGGTGATGTTTTAATCGCCTGCAAATTTACAGATAAGGGGCAATAACATAAGGATACATGACAGAAAAGAAACAAGGAATCAGGCATAGCAAAGAAGGAACATAAACTCGCTGGATCGATAATGCTGAGGCAGCACACTCGGTAATACTTCCCACAGGCCGTTCCCAAATCAACATTGTCTGTTTCAGTCCGAATCAGGTAAAGGTCAATAAGAATCAAATATTGACAGGCATAGTACTGTACAAGTGCAAAATGCATTCAGGAACTCCAAGATGAATACCAACTTCCAGACAAATGCATAAATAAATAATATGTTATTTCGGAAAAAGTACCTAAACCTGGTAAAAAAGGAACTTGTTTCAGAAGTTTTTACTTAATAGAACTTTTACTAAACAGCAATTTTAATGTATTAATGTAGAATTAGAGGACACACCATGGACTGGCCAAGAATTAAAACATGAAGTTGGCTAAGTGGCAAGCATATGCATCATAAAGCTCACAAAATCTGGATACTTGTCATGGAGGCCCAAGGACAGGACTATGCATACAAAAGATCCTAATCTGATCAGCTAGAATGAGCACATAGTCAATGCATGACTAAAGCAAACAAATTCAGTTGACCAGAGTAACCAAATTGAACAGACAAGTAAAATATGCAATCTAATCAGCATGGTTTAAAATCTTAGCATGGTTGTCAGCATCTGCCAATGATTTTAGTATTATGAGCCGTCAATATCGGCCCTAATATCATCTAATATTATAGAGTTAATATCATTCCAGATCCCTGTTTTAAATATCGGCCGAGTCGGCGGAGATATCGTCCGATATCTCCTTTTTTCTTTGTTGCCGATACGATATGGGAAAATCGTTCCTCATATCGTTTGCAGTAAAAAACAACCGATATTTGAAATAACGACTGATAAATCACCCAATATTGGTCGATAAATCACCCGAAATATTGCTCGATATGAAATAACTTGTTTATTGCACGATTGCGTGCAAATGTACATTATTTTTTATTTACATGCATATTACATCATTTTTATTAGGTAGATGATATCTATGACACTAAATTAACTTTTAATTATCAATATTTCATTATATATAGTGTCCGGTATAAATGCCCGATATACGCGCGTATCCCCGGTAATCTTCCCCGATATCCGATATCCGATATGAAAAACCCCCATCCGTTACGATCCCAATATCCGATATTTAGAACCTTGTTCCATCACCACTCTCCTTTCACAGCAAACAAACAGACTAAAGGAAGGGAAAGAGTGTGGAGCCCACAGTGTCAGAGGCAAAAACTGAGTTTTTCACTAACTTTCAGGGCAAACATACATCCTCTTAACAAAAAGGAAGGACGCTCTCTAGGTTTAGGTCTGGCCTTCGTGATGATCTCCGTAGGGAACTCTTGCTAGAGGTGTTAGTGATTTAGAACACACCTATCAGATAGTTCGGACTTAGATGCGTCTCGAGGATCTTACTATCAACGGGATTCAGATTACAAGAGCCAAGGCGCTAGAGCCACCTCTGAACAGTCCTAGCTCAAACCCAATCCTAACGGTTCGGCCCCAACGGGAGATCTTAAGGGTAAAGGCCCAGTCGAGAGCGTGCCACGAACCAACCCCCGCCCAATGCTTTAAATGTCAAGGTTACGGGCATGTAGAAAAGTCCTGCCCAAGTAAATTTAGAACTCTCTTTCTGGATGATCAATCAGATGAGGTGCAGGACGAATTTCAAAAGGACATTGTATTCATAGGGAATGCGAACAGTGATTCTGAGAATGACTTGGAACACGAGGAAGTTCTTAGTACTACCAGACATGTTGCTACCGTTCGATGTACCTCGCTTAACCTAAAGATATGGTTGACTGGTGAAGAACCTCGATCTTACACAGATGTATAAAGATTGGTGAAAACAATTATAAAATCATTGTTGATAGTGAAAGTTGTATAAATGTTGTGTCATCCAGTTTGATTTCAAAGATAAGGTTGAAGACGGTCCTTTACCCTAGCCCGTACAAAGTTGCCTGGATTAACACAGCATCAATGAAAGTGAACGAACGATGTCTTGTACCTGTGTAATTTACCACCTATAAGGACAATTTGGTGTGATGTAATCACTATGAATGTAGGACATGTGATTCTTGGCCGGCCTTGGTTATTTGATATGGATGTAACTTTGGGAAAAGTCTAACACTTGTACTTTCAATTATAAAGTGCAACAGATCAAACTAATTCCAAGTCAACCCAGATCCAAACAAGAGAAAGCCAGTAGACACGAGAAAAGAGAAGAACCTCAACTTAATCAGCCCTAAAGAAATTGAAAAAGAATTGATTAGTGGGGCACAAGTTATTGTTTTAGTTGCTCGAGAAGTAGCGAAAGAATCTCATGAGACGATTCTTCCTGAAGTGGCTCCTATTATCACGGAGTTTGCCGATGTGTTTCCTAATGATCTCCCGATCAACTGCCACCGTTGCGAAACATTCAACATGCAATTTATCTAGTTCCGGGAGCCACTCTACCTAACTTGCCGTACTATCGGATGAACTCGATGGAACATGCCGAATTATAAAGGCAAGTTTAAGAGTTGTTGAGAAGAGAGTTCATACGAAAGAGTTTGAGTCATTGCGCGGTCCCCGCACTGTTAACGCCGGAGAAAAATTGAACATGGCGTATGTATGTGGATAGCCGTGCTATCAATAAAATAACAGTAAAATACCATTTTTCAATTTCCAGGTTAGATGATATACTTGACATGATGACCGGTGCTACTATTTTTTCAAAAATAGATTTGAAGAGTGGTTACCACCAAATTCGAATTCGCTCGGAAGATGAATGGAAAACAACCTTTAAAACGAAGCATGGGCTGTATGAGTGAATGGTCATGCCGTTCGGCTTGTCTAATGCTCCAAGCACTTTTATGAGAATGATGACACAAGTATTGCGACCCTTTATCAGAAAGTTCGTAGTTGTATATTTTGATGACACCCTCATTTATAGCAAATCAACAGAGCAACATTTGGATTACCTCACGCAGGTCTGTGTAGTTTTGAGAAAGAAGAGTTTATATACCAACCCTAAGAAATGTACCTTTTTACAGACTAAGTCATTTTCTTAGGAGTGGTTGAGGTGTCTCTGCAGATCCCGATAAAATTAAAGCTATCATGGAATGACCAGAACCACGCAACATTCGAGAAGTAAGGAGTTTTCATGGGTTAGCCACTTTTTACAGACGTTTTATTTGAAATTTTAGTACTATCATGGCCTCGATTACCTTTTGTTTGAAAAGGGAGGAATTCAAATGGACTAAAGCTGCTGCCAAGGCGTTTCAGGAAATTAAAGAGAGAATGGCGAAAGTTCCTGTTATGAAGGTTTCAGATTTCATGAAAGTTTTTGAAATTACTTGTGATGCCTCAGGCATTGGGATAGGTGGTGTTTTAAGTCAGGAAAAGCATACCATTGCCTATTTTAGCGAAAAGTTAAATGATGCTAGGCAACGGTACTCCACCTACAATAAGGAGTTCTATGCGATAGTGCAAGCTCTGCATTACTGGCGCCATTACTTGTTACCGCAAGAATTCATTATTTATTCAGACCATGAAGCCCTTAAATATCTTAACTCCAAAAAAAAGTTGAACTCGAGGCATGGTAGGTGGGTAGAATTCCTTCAAGATTACACCTACGTCCTCAAACATAAGGCCGGGGTAGAAAATAGGGTCGCTGATGCTCTTAGCCGTTGTCGCGTTTTACTTTCTGTCATGAGTACTGAAGTGGTTGGTTTTGAGAAGATCAAAGACACTTATAAGTCATGTCCTGATTTTGGAAATATAAACACTGTCTTAAGGGATAGTTTGACTCATGAGATTGATGATTTTTTTTTATAAGACGGATATTTGTTCCGCTTTCGTCTGTTGTGCATCCCTCACACCTCATTGAGAGAATTTCTGGTATGGGAGTTACATGCTGGGGGATTTGCTAGACACTTCGGGCGAAATAAAACAATTAAAGCCGTAGAACATCATTTTTATTGGCCGAACTTAAAAGAGATATTGCAAGGCTTGTTTGTCAATGTCGTACATGTCAACTCGCCAAGCAACGTAAACAAAACACTGGTCTTTATACTCCCTTACCAGTTCCAAACTGTCCTTGCCAAGATGTTAGTATGGATTCGTCCTGTGTTTACCAAAAGCCGCAAGAAAGTATGATTTCATACATGTGGTTGTAGACCGTTTTTCCAAGATGGCCTACTTTTTGCCATATTCTAAAATGTCGGATGCATTTCAGATTGCTACGATCTACTTTGATGAAGTTGTTAGGCTACATGGACTACCCAAAACAATTGTCTCAGACAGGGATGTCAAATTCACGAGTTATTTTTGAAAAACCCTGTGGCATAAAATGTGAACTAAACTTCAGTTTTCTAATGCCTTTCACCCACAAACTGATGGACAAATTGAAGTAGTTAAGAGAAGTCTTGGTAATCTGCTACGATATTTAGTGGGTGAAAATCTTAGAACATGGGATTTTGTGTTATCTACTGCTTAGTTTGCATGCAACAGTTCTATCAATAGAATTATAGGGATGAGTCCATTTGAGGTAGTGCATGGTTATCAACCTAGGTAACCTATAAACCTAATTCTCATGGCAACTCATCATATTAGGATGTCTGATTCAGCTGCATCATTTGCATCGCATATTCATGACTTGCATAAGGAGATCAGCAATCAAATTCAAAAAAAATAATGTAAAATATAAAGCTTATGTAGATTTGCACAAGAAAACACATGAGTTTAACGTAGGAGACTACGTGATGGTTCGGATTCGACCGGAACGGTATCCTCCTAGTATCGTGAAGAAATTGCATGCATGTAGTGCGAGACCATTCAAAATTTTAAAGAAAATAATTCAAATGCATATGTAGTAGATCTCCCACCGAATTTTGGCATTAGTCCCTCTTTTAATATTGAAGATCTAATTGCTTAAAGGGCTAAAATTTCCCCCTGATAATCCTTTATTGGATAAGCCTTCCCATGTGCCAATTTCTGAGAGACCCTTATTACCTTCTCTTCTCCATATACATCTCACCCATGTAGTAGAACAAATTGATGAAATTATTGATGATCAGATTGTCTCTATTAGAGATGGTGGTTACCATAGATTTTTGGTTCGTTGGAAAGGATTACTTATTTTGATAACACTTGGATTAATCGAGAAAAACTCTAACGGTTGGACCCTGATAGTCTGGAGCATTATGAGAGCCGAGGAGGTTCACATTCGAAAGAGTCGAGTTTTTCTCAACCCCGGGGGAATGATGAGGACATCTATCTAGGTTTACAATTCTACACCAGGAAGCGTCGCCGCACTCTTTCGGTCTGGTTCGATAAGGGTTGGGGAATTCAAACTACATTAGGTTGTTCGTTTTAATTCTTTTTTCCCTTTTATTATAATTTTTATTTATTTATTTAGTAGTTTCTTTTAGTCCCATATCAGTTGTAATGAGATATCTTCGTTGATGTAGGCCTAGGCCAGGACTGGTATTGTTATTAGTAGTTTTAGAATGAATTAAAATTGCTTTTGAAGCTTTGCAGCCTGTGTGCTTTGGGTGAGAAACCCTAGGGAGAGAATCCCGCCCGGTTCCCCATCACTAAGACTTCTTAATTTCAGACCACTTTCATTAGCAGGCAAGTTTCTAACTAGTTTATGAATAGTATAACACATCCAACAGTGTGGAGTTAAACAATTAAAGTGAAAGTATCGACATTCTTAAATACTTTCAAAAGTAGCCTACCTCAACTGCAATTGATTTATCAAATCTCAAATAAGCCGAGTTTGGTTAATGATATCATGGCTGCATTGCCTCCATTATTATGTGGAAGGAAGCCTATTCATGTGCTTATCTTCATCATCTAGGAGACATCTTGAACATGTCTACTTGAGTTATAGGACATCTTAGCAATTTATGATCATGTCTGTGATGCCTAAAATGTTAGCATTTTACTCCTTAAAGAGTAAATGCAACCTATGTTGTTACGTGGTATTCACAGAGAGAAAGAGAGAGGGGAGAGGGGAGAGAGAGACTTGTTGTCTGCTTCTGGAAGGATTTAGAGTTAAAATCTTCCTGATTTGAGAGAGAGAGAGACTTGTCTACTTTCAGGCATGGTTCAAAGTCTCGGTCTCGGCCGCCGACTCGGCCGGCACCGAGACGGATCGGTCTCGGCGACTCGGATCGGACTCGGGCGATACGCAAAAAACGCTACATAGAGCGCCAAAAAAATTATGAAAAAATCATGAAAAATCATAAAAAATGTAAACATTCAAATTCATGCATCACATATTCAAAACATATCACCTAACACTCAAAACATAACGTGAAAGCATAAATACAAGCGTCGTCGGTAGAAAAATATCAAAATACATGCATAATATAGTAAATTGCACAAAATAATTCATAAGTACCTGCTAATATAGTCATTTCCACATTGAATTACGAGGAGGCTCCAAATCATCATTATCATCTGGCCCGCGATAAGTATAGAAACCAGGCATATAGTTTCCACAAGGATAATGATATGTTTGTGGGTGAGATCCTGTAGGCTGAGATGATTGGCCAGAGGATCCACTATCAGAGTAATATGGCGGTAGGGGTTGTGCAATATCAGCTCCATGGTGATAATACCCAAAACCTCGATATTCAGTGCTGCTAGTAGAGTAATCACCAGTGCTAGAATAATCAGTGCCAGAATATTGGCCAGATGTCAAACCCAACCCTGTAAATGGCCTTCAAGACTATGATGACCATGTGAGTAGTAATCATGTCCACTCGAATAATCATCGCTAGAACTGAATTCGACCAACCGATCCAAATGCCTACGCTGCTGTGAAATCCCCGCCCGGCCTCCATGATCTGTATCTTGTGTGGCATAATATTGTGAATCCCATGTTAAAGCATCATCTCGTTGGCTTCCACCAACACCATGAGTCTCTTCAACATTACCACCATCACCACCATCACTGCCGCCATCACCCTCACCACCATCACCCTCACCACCATCATCGCCACCACCATCACCGCTGTCATCATCACCGCCATCACCATCATCACCGCCACTTTCGTCAGTATGACGAATACCTTCATCTAACCAACCTAAGTCATCTGGTGGTAACATCGGCTGTTCTCCCTCACGAATCCACTCATCCAAAATATCATCATCATTGAAAATATTGTTCAGATCAATTGGGTTGTAATAATCATCAGTGTCGCTTTTGCATGTCAAGTTTCTTACTCGCAACCGCATATTGTAATGCACATATACTAGTTTATGCAACTTTTTCATTGCCAATCGGTTGCGCAGTTTTGTATGAATTAGCGACCACGTGCTCCAATTTCTTTCACAACCCGATGAAGAACATGTTTGGCTTAAGACTTTGATGGCAATTTTCTGCAGATTGGGAGCTTCTTCGCCATAATTAATCCACCAATCAGCTGGAAGAGATTGTTGCACTGCTCTTCTAGTAGTGAGCTTCCAAATTCTCCAACTCCATCCACAAATAATTTTATCTGTGAGAATACACATCACAAGTGTTAATATTTGCATAACATTATATCGATGAAATAAATAAATTATTATTACCTCATTAGTAGCTCTTGCTTGTTTAGTCAAATCTGGCTCCAATCTTTTAATGACCTCCTTTAATCCATATCTCACTTCTGGATGTGTAGAAAAGTTTTTTGAATATTGGAGTGCTGGATTTAAAAAATATGCTGCAATAATGTAAGCAAACGATTGTTATGATATGACAGTTTCAATTTCTAGTCAACAAATATGATTTCTAGGCAAATGAATTACCAGCAGCATGCAAGTGTCTATGCAATTGTCCCTCCCATCTTCTATCAATGATGTCCCAGTACTTCTTCCAATTCTTATTTGAGGCCTTTATAGCCAATTTTGCTCTATCCATAGCTTCATATATAATAGATAGTGTAGGTTTCTTATCCTGGTCCACTATCTTCAAGACTCTAACAAGAGGATCCATAATGTTTTGGACCTCTCTTGCCTTCTTCCAAAACCGGTCAGTCAGAATGAGATTAGCAACCTTATCTCGCACACTTCTTCTACTCCTTTCCTTGTTGAATTCACGCCATTCTGTAGTCGTGCACATTCTTTTCAAATCTTGCTTATAGCGAATAAGGCTTTCAATAGAAATAAACTCGGTGGCAAACCGTGTTATACCTGGTCTCAACAAATCTCTATCTTTGGTATATAGCTTCATTAAATTCACCACTTTGAGGCTATTGTAAATGAATGATGTGATCACCTTAGCATCATCCAATGTCTCCTTGACTGATTTCAAAGAGCCAATATCTTCAAGCATCAAATCAATGCAATGTGCTGCACAGGGAGACCAAAACAAATGTTTTCTCTTCTCCATCAACATGTGACCAGCTGCTTTGAAACTTGCCTCATTATCTGTGACAACCTGCACGATATTTTCTTCGCCAACTTCATCAACAACTTTATCCATTAGCGAGAATATATACTCAGCAGTCTTCGAGATATTAGTGGTATCAACAGAAGTATGGTAGATCATGCTTCTATCACAATAAATCATGAAATTAACAATAGGCTTTCTATTATGAGAACTCCATCCATCACACATGATCGTGCAACCATACTGCGGCCATTTTATTTTTATTGAAGCAATATATACTCCAATTTCTTTCACTTCCTCCTCTAAATAGAGATTGCCAATCTGGTACCCTGTAGGGCCTGTTACACCTGGACCTGCCTCCGCAATAGTATTAATCATGGCTTGGTAGTAAGGACCACTATCAGCTGCATTGAATGGTATTGCATTGTAGTGAAAGAACTTCGCCACGGATTTCCCAACTTTTTTCATATTCTCAGTTGAGAACATGCTTTTGATTGATTTCTGTTTTGTTGGGAACATGTAAGGATCAATACCACGAGCTGGAATTTCAGCTTCTCTCATAGTCATACTCCGACGCAATTCACGGTTACTCCCTGATCCTGAAGGCTGTGAACTACTGCCACCAATATCAACTCCTTCTGCCGATCTCCAAGCCATTTCACGACTTTCTTTCATGGCTTGTTTCAGTTGTCTTCTTTCAACTCCTTCTAAACCACCAACTTCTTCAATTTCATTATCAGAATCTTCTTCGGTCACATCATAGAAATCTTCCTCACTTAAAGATCTCATAAGTCGGTCTTTTTTAGATTTAATGGCCGCTCTTTCTTTGCTACCTTCAGAAAGATGTCGTCTCATTATTTGAGATATCTCTTTTGATACTCGCAAGCATCCTTCCACCTGACCGGGTACATGTGCTATATGCTGCTTCAATCTAGTGATACCACCATGGACTTGTTTCCCACAATAATTGCACTTCACAAGTTTTCTACTTCCACCAACAGGGGTACCATGTTCCCATCCAATATCGCGTTGCTTTGGAGCCATACTGAAATTTAAAAAAATTATCTGTTAAATTAAATTAAAACTAAAATTAACTAAATTAAAAAACATTAAATTAAACTCAATTAAATGAAACTACAATAAATTAAACTAAACTAGTTTATACTAGATTAAGCAACACTAACTTAATTACCTAACTTTAATAAAATAATTAAATTACCTAATTTAATTACAAAACTTTATTAAATTAAATTAACCTAAATTAAGTTAACTAAACTAATTTAAATTAAATTAAATTCAATTAAATGAAACTAAACTAATTTATACTAGATTAACCTACAATAACTTAATTACTTAACTTCAATAAAATTATTAAATTACCTAACTTAATTACAAAACTTTATTAGATTAATTAACCTAAATTAAGTTAAATTAACTTTACCTAAACTAACCTAAATTAAATGACATTAAATGCAAATTAATTAGAGAGAGAGAGAGGAACAGAGAGAGGGAGAGAGACGGAGACAGAGAGAGGGGAACACAGTGGAGGAGAGAGAGAGGGACAGAGAGAGACAGAGAGAGACTGACAGGGAGAGGGAGAGAGAGAGACAGAGAGGGGGAGAGAGACTGAGAGGGAGAGGGAGAGAGAGACAGAGAGAGAGAGTGCGACAGAGAGAGAGAGATACAGAGTGAGAGAGAGTGCGACAGAGAGAGAGAGATACAGAGTGAGAGAGAGAGAGAGTGCGACAGAGAGAGAGAGATACAGAGTGAGAGAGAGTCGACAGAGAGCGAGAGAGAGACAGAGAGAGAGCGAGAGAGAGAGACAGAGAGAGAGAGAGAGCGCGCCGCTGCGGAGAGAGAGAGCCGGGAGAGAGTAGCTACGGGGGGAGAGAGAGAGCGCGCGCCGCTGCAGGCCAGAGAGAGAGAGCGCGCCGCTGCGGCCTGCGGGGGAGAGAGACAGAGAAAGAGGGGGAGAGAGAGGCACAGAGGGAGGGAGAGAGAGAGACTGAGAGGGAGAGAGGGGAGGAGTTACCTGCGACGGCGACGGCAACGGCTACGGCGACGAGGTGGGACGGCGAGGGCCGGAGGGCGTCGCGGGGGAGACGGCGAGCGAGAGAGAGAGAGAGAGATCAGATCTGATCTCTCTCTCTCTCTCCCCGAGCGAGATTTTTAAGGAGAAAGTCACGGGCGCCGAGTCGACCCGGATCGGGTCGACTCGGCGATCCAAGACTGACTCGGGCCTCCGAGTCAAACCGGAGGTCGCCGAGTCGGATACGACTCGGCCGAGTCGTATCCGACTCGGCCGAGTCGTATCCGACTCGGCCGATTCTTTGATCAATGCTTTCAGGACTTAGAGTCGTATCCGACTCGGCCGATTCTTTGATCAATGCTTTCAGGACTTAGAGTCGAATTCTTCCCGATTTGAGTGAGAGAGAGAGAGAGACTTGGCTGCTTCTGAAAGGATTTAGAGTCAAATTTTCTTCATTCAAAGTCAATGATTGGCATGGAAGATCCAGTGTTTGGAAGTTGATCTACATCAATTAACATGACCAACAAGCAAAAAAATAAGTGTCTTAAAGCATGGTTTCAAATATTGACCAATTCCGATATATATATATATATATATATATATATATATATATATATATATATATATATATATATCGCATTTGATTTTGAGCATTTGATTTTGAGGTACTGGATACAATATTAAGACTATAATATTGGCCGATATCGGGGCCGATATTGCCAATATAGCTGATATTTTCAATATTGATGGCCAATATTGTCAATGTTGATATTAAAAACTATTGATCGATGCCAATAGCGATTTTCAAGCCATGTTTTAAATTTTCTTTTTCGTGGATCAACTAAGGAAAAATTGACACTTGAGAAAAACATATTTCTTGGATTTATGGTTTGGGTGTACAAATTCTCAATCCAACCATTTGATTATGATCTGAACACTCAAAAGCGCTTACAAGCAATTTTTTTAAAGTTTGAAACATTCTACACTGTTTAATCAACCAACTTACTATCTAGACCATCCATTTTGTGTCTACTTGCTGCATAGACAAATTAAAATTCAAAACACTTCATTTTTTTGGTTTTGGCATGCTTAACGATGAAAATCAATGTGAATGGAGTACTCCAACTTATCATCAAATTTGAACGGGAAGAATTTGCTTCTAAATCCTCCCCAAAGGATCTGCCCCCCACCACCCACGCACACACCCAATGTTGTGATACTATCTTTCTATCAGCTATTTTATGTCATAATTGTGCCCTAATTTCCATTGCTTATTATGGTTCAGAATATTTTAAGCACTAACAAATTAGTGACATTTAAATCTTTGCATGTTCTTTTTTGTATGTGTGTCATATTCTTTTATCTGTCTTTTATTCTGATCTTTAACATCTGTTATGCTCTTTTGTTTATCCATGACCATGTGGATCTTACAAGTCGTATTATTATAGTTGCAACAGATGTGCTGAATTCTTCTGCATATGACTCCGCTACCATTGCCTCGAGTATCAAATATCATGCTGAGTTCACTTCCTCGTTCTCTCCGGAGTGTTTTGAGCTCCCCAAGGCTTACTTTGCAACTGCTGAAAGTGTTCGTGATGCATTGATTATAAATTGGAATGCAACCTATGATTACTATGACAAAATGAATATGAAGCAGGCATATTACCTGTCCATGGAATTCCTACAGGTCAAACCATTTTCTTCATATTAGTTCGTTTTATATTTGAACTTTTATGTTGTGATGTTGTTGGTTTTCTTTTTCTTTTTCATGAAATCCAGGGCAGAGCCCTCTTAAATGCAATTGGTAACTTAGAACTAACAGGTAAGTACGCAGAGGCATTAACAGAGCTTGGTCACAACCTCGAGAATGTTGCTAGTCAGGTCAGAAGTTGTTCTTTCTATTAATTGAAATATTATATTACTAGAAATAGTAATTCCAGAACAGCTGTTGTCAAATTTATATTCAATTTGAGCTATTTCCCAATTTCAGATTACAAGGACTGTCATTGTCTTTTTTTGGTGTGACTAAATGGATAAGAACCTTAATGATTCCAGTTTATGTTTGCTCATCATCTTCTTGCAGTTATCCAGTATAGCATAACAGTATTCATTGTTGTCACTGTTCAGAAAGATCTTATTTATGCTGTAAGATTCTTTACAGGAACCAGATGCTGCATTGGGAAATGGTGGTCTTGGGCGCCTAGCTTCATGCTTTTTGGATTCTCTTGCAACTTTGAACTACCTAGCATGGGGTTATGGGCTTAGATACAAATATGGTTTGTTCCAACAGAATATTACAAAGAATGGTCAAGAAGAGGTTGCTGAAAGTTGGTTAGAGGTACGACTTCTCTGTCTATTTTATGGCATGATAATCTTATCCCCTACTATTTTTTCTTCTATCATTTACGCTAATTTAACTGGGTAATTGACATGTTACGACATGGTTTGGAAATTGGTGATTTTCCGTTAACTACTGATTCATGATTTAAAACTCTTGGTTTGCTGATAATTGCCTATTTGTTTGCAGATGGGCAATCCCTGGGAAATTGTAAGACATGATGTTTCATATCCAGTGAAGTTTTATGGAAAGGTGGTTTTGGGGTCAGATGGAAGGAAACACTGGATTGGTGGGGAGAACATAAAGGCTGTTGCTTATGATGTCCCCATACCTGGATATAAGACCAAAACTACTATCAATCTCCGGCTATGGTCTACAAAAGTACCATCACGAGATCTTGATTTGCAAGCTTTCAATGCTGGTCAACACTCCAAAGCATGTGAGGCCCATGCAAATGCTGAGAAGGTTTTGACCTTTTCCTTTGACTTTTAATTTCCAATTATGTTGCCTACATGTTTTGATACTAGAAAATTACCTTAATAGAATTTAGTACTCCGAAGCTCAGAAGTCTATGTCATGACTATTCTGAGTAAACCTAAGGAAACTCCTGTTTGCATCGGCACACATGCGTGAATGTATGTTTTGCTGAAAGATCCTTGAAACAGTTGAGCACAGACCTTTCCATTTATTCTTGCCTGTAATTATATCCTAATTACTTAAAACCTCTTTTGAGCATTTCCTTTTACATATAATAATGGTATCATATTCCTATTAGATCTTCTTCATAAGTATATTCTGAATCATGACTATTACATTGTTTCTCGAGAACATGTTTTGTTTTTATACTAAGATCTAGAGCATGTTCAGACTCCAGTTATTTTACTAGCAAGTTGATTCCTTTTCCAATAAATAGTTATAGCTCTATCAAAATATATTGAACTCCAACATCATTCCTAACATATGGTTTCATATCAGATTTGCTATATATTATATCCGGGAGATGATTCATTGGAGGGAAAAATTCTTCGCTTGAAACAACAATATACACTATGTTCGGCTTCTCTTCAAGACATCATTGCTCGCTTTGAGAGAAGATCTGGAAATTTAGTCAATTGGGAAAATTTCCCTAGCAAAGTTGCTGTGCAGATGAATGATACTCATCCTACACTATGCATTCCGGAGCTCATAAGAATATTGGTTGATGTCAAGGGCTGGAGCTGGAAGGAGGCTTGGAGCATAATTCAGAGGTGTGTTTACTTACCATTTTTGTCAATCTTGGTAGTATATACATATTTATAAGTGACATGTTATTCTTTATCTTGGGGTGACAAAAGAAATCCAAGATTTTGATATCTCTAACTGTATCAGGTGTTAGTAAGAACAAAAAGTAGAGCATACATGTAGTAGCGGATGTTGGATGACATCAATTCCTGCTCAGCAGAGAAAACTCCATTAGTCCACCAAGGGGAGTAAACCTCTGGAAAGATTTGATTTGATTTTTTCTTTTTCCTTTCTTGGTTCATGTTCATAGTATGTTATGTTGGCTGTCATAGGCCTACCACAACCCTCCTTTATCCGGGCTTGGGACAAGTAGTGAACGATGCCTGGCGGAGTTGTTGTTATTTTTTTTCTCTCTGTGCATCATCTTTACGGGCATTGATGTAAAATGCTCATGCATCATGGGTTTTACCGTATACATGAGTAATGACATTAGATGCTCGCATTTATTGGAAATATTTTTGTGTTCTTAAAATTCTCGAGGCAAGTTTTAAACTTTTAATTGAACTGTTTGCAGAAGATGAACTAATTGGAGTGCACAAGGAGGATCTGTATATATTTCTTCCATTGTACAAACTACACGTTAGAACTGCATAAGATGGTTCATGCTGCATCTCCTGTCTTCTCTTTTTCAAACCAAGCACATGGTGTTCTGCAACTTCATTATGTATTCTCTTCTAGGATTTTTTTTTTTTTTAAAACTTCTCTCTCTTTTGAAGTGGTTTAGCTGCACAATTTTCACCCTGATCATGAAAGCAAACCCTGTCTTTTGCCCTTGAGTTGCCAGTCCATTATTTTCTATGGTCTCTTTCCAGGTTCTAATGATTCACAGTCGCTTCTTCTTGGTGTAATTTTGCCTAACCATTGAGGTGGTTTCGAGGCTGACTGACTAGTTTTAGCGTTGTTCTCTTAACAACCTTGTCATCATTTGTAGTACACTCTCCATTCATATCCCTGCATTGTGTAAAATTTTACTTCCTGCTTTTTTTGCATGATGTGCAGATGGGGGAATCAAACGGCTAGTATTTATTTGGATTTAGAATTTAGATTTGAAGAGATTTGAAGAGATTTAACTTTTTTTGAATTTAGATTTGGGTAGATTTGTTTGGGATTTTATTTTATCAATAATTACATGTACAATGCACGTATTGTAGGCTTTTAATTGCTTTCAGTTTTTTAGTCCTACATCGGTTGTAATGAGAAAGTTCATTTGTAGGAGTTTATTTAAAGATGCTTAACTTAATGAATAAGGCAGACCATGATTTTGAATGATTTGATAAACTAATTACTTTTCTTTTTATTTGATCTCATGGAGGGTGGTGAGGCCAAGATCCGGTTCGATCCGTGATCATATTTTTTGTTATTTTTTTAAACCCTACTTATTTTTACCCAAATCCACCAAATCCCCACTTCAAATCCTAAAATTTCTTCCGTCTCACATCAGTTTTGGTATCAAACCGAAATTCTTGAAAAAAAAACTGTTCATTGTCTCTCCCCTGACTCACATATGCAAGCCCCAGATCCATGCCATCGTTGCCGCCACAGTGCCTCCACCGCCTCCATCTCATCGTTGTCGCCGCGTCACCGTCGTCACCTCCATCCTACGCCGTCCAGTCTTCACCAAGTCCTCATCATCGTCGCCGAGATCTCCACGCCGCCACGCCTATGAATTCTACCTCATCCTCACTCCTCTGATCTTCTCTTCCCCCCTTCGTCTTCATGTCCTCAAAGAAACTTTTTACTTTCTCCATCTTCCGTTGTTACTTACCACTATAATCATCGGATATGAATATTTTCAAGCCAGAGAGAATGATGGGGGATCAAATGTCTATAATTTGTTAGAATTTAGAATTTAGATTTGAAAAGATTCGAGTAGATTTAATTGAGATTTAGGATTTATTTGAAATTAGATTTGGGTAGATTTGATCGAGATTTTATTTTAACAATAATTGCACATACAATGCACGTATTGTAGGCTTTTAATTGCTTTCAGTTGTTTAGTCTCACATTGGTTGTAATGGGAAAGTTCGCTTTATATGAGCCTATTTAAAGAGGCTCAACTTAATGAATAAAGTAGACCATGACTATGAATGTTTTGATAAGCTATTTGATTTGGTTTTGGTTTGATCTCATGGATTGAATCAATAGTAGTGAAGTGAAGATCTGGGTTGCGATCCGTGATCATATCCTTTTATTATTTTTTAAACCCTACTTATTTTCCCCAAATCCACCAAATCTCCACCATAAACCTTAAATTTCTTTTGTCCCACATCAATGATGGGGAATCAGATGGCTCAAATATACTAGTATTTATTCAGATTTAGAATTTAGATTTTAATTTAGATTTAATTAGATTTGGTTGAGATTTAAGAGTTATTTAAATCTAAATTTGGTTGGATTTGGTGTTATTAATAATGCAACGTGTGATGCACGTATTGTAGGATATATATAGTCATATAGTGGTATATGAGATTAAACAATGATGATTTGAATTAAATTTATGAAGCTATTTGCTTTTGGTATTGATTTTATTCTCATGGATTGAATCATAGGCGGTGAAGCCAAGATCTAGATTGTGATCCGCGATCATATCTTTCATTTCTTCTCTTATTCTTCTCCAATTCTACAAAATTCTCACCACAAACCCTAAAACCCCTCCGTCCCACATCAATTTGGTATCAGAGTTAAATTTCTTACTTTTTCTTCCACAAAAATTCACTTCAAAAAAAGAAAAAAATCGGAAATTACTGTTCATGCGGCACTATTTATCATCCAGCAGCAGCGCACAACAGTCCAGAGGTCATTTCTTGCCCGTTCGGAGTTCGATTTGCGTTTCATTTTAAGCATTGGATGCGTCTGAGTCCTAGAAATACCGAAAAAAGTTCGGGCGAATTGGACAACAAATCTGACTTCTACAAGCTTCTGTTTGGCGCCATTACTCTTCCTGCAATAGAAGATTAGCATTTCTGGTTTCGTTTTCAGTCCGATTTGAACTCAGTTTGAGCCGTTGAGATTCTTGGGTAACTTCTGACCTTTATACACTGAATTTTCTCCGTGAACTTTTACTTTTGTAGAAGATACATAAATATAGAGGCTCAAGGTCTTAATGAAGGCATATTGCTCGATAGGAATGAGTGGAGAAAACTGATCCATGTGCCCGATCCAGCGTAATTCTCTTTTGGTTCATGTAGCCTACCACAAATACTTGGGACAAATGGCTTAGTTGTTGTTGTTGTAGAAGATACATAAATGCTGATGACAAAAAGTTGAACGTGATATGTATGCGACTATCACGTATTTTCGGGAATCTAATGATGATATTGAGTATGAGAAATGAAAAAATAATCTTGAAGAATTCGTTAGTTATTTTGTTTTAATATCTGAGCAGAAGTATCATTATGCTCAAATAAAGCTGGTTGGATAGGCTTATTGGCGGTGGAAAGACATCGGTATCGACAATTAGTGTTGGTTTATCCTACAAGATCATCTTCGTAATCTGTACGCTTCATACCTTTTTTATGCATATGAGACAGACTACGATAATCCCAATGTTGAGCAAGGGCCTAGGCTCGAGCGTGAGCCTGAGAGCCGATCATTCGCCGATATCTACACTGAGCTTCTAGATGAGATTCAAAAACTTGTAGCAAGCCAGACTCCGAAAGTTGATGCAGATCCAGAGCTAGATATTGTTGAAGAGCCAGAGCCAGAGGTTGTTGATGAGCATGATCCAAAATCAGAAGTGAAAGATCTTCTTATTAAGACTCATGTAAATCTTCTAGGCTTCTAGCAGAGCCTACCATGAAACTATTTTTGTCAGCTATGAGAATTCGCTTATACCTGAGATCGCCTGTTGTATATGATTTTTTGCAGGTCTTTCTAGAAGTAATAAGTTCACAGGAGGTTGGGTTTCCTATGGTGCAGAGTACAATCAGTTCAGTCTTCAGCATGAATGATTTGTTTCAACATGTTGCATGTGTCTTGCTCAAGATACTATCGATCGTAGCTGGTAGGTCATGAAAATTAGTTCCACCTCTACCGTCTTGGTTCAGCCATGACACATTAGTGCTGATTCCCCAACCACCACCTTGGCCTAATTGAGAATTCATAATGTGATTCAACTTGATTGTGCCTGCCTTACTACTTATCACTACATTCATCGGGGATGAATGTTTTCAAGCCGGTTCAGCCATGTAGTGGACTATGAAATTGAACAATAATGATTTGAATTAAATTTATGAAGCTATTTGTTTTTGGTATCGATTTTAATCCGATGGATTGAATCATAGGCGATGAAGCCAAGATCCGGGTTGCAATTCGCGATCATATCTTCCTTTCTACTCTTGTTCTTCCCTAATTCCACAACCCCCCTCCCAATCATGTGCATTCACCTAAAGACCAACTTCCTTGAAATCAGGCACATACATTGATTTTTTGTGAATTTTCTATCTCTACTTCCTGTAGCCATATTGAGAGAAGGTTGCCTTCGTTTTTATCGGCGGCCTCTGCCCTCTGCACTGCCTCCATTGAGTTTCAGATATCTACACCTGATTTTTATGTACCCTGGTAGGACGATCTCTCACAAGCTATCACCTTAAATATATAACTTATATATCTGCTTGCGGCATTCACTCCTTGTTGGTCATTGTTGCTGCTAGTTAATAGTGTCACCCAGTTGTGTTATGCGAGTTTATCAGGCTATGTGTTGATGCAACTGCATGCCACTTTTCTGTTTGCAATATGCTTTCTTACTTTCTACATTTTGATGTTTATAAGCTAGCAATGGTGCAAGTTGGGGTTTCATAATGTGGTCGAATGGAGCTTCAATGGATGCCATCATATTCTTCACTAATAGACCTCATTTATCATTCACTCGCTGTAGGATATCGTTCTGGTTTAAAGTTGCAACCCATGCAATCATTTTTTTCATTTTTTTTCTTTTTTGGTTTAATACTTGCTTGTTTGTTCTTGGGAGGGGGGGGGGGGGGGGGGGTGTTGTCTGTACAAATTGGGATAAGTGAGTGTGGAGGGATGGGCATTGTGTGCAGAATAACTTAGTTTTCTTATAAGATTGATGCGGTTAAGACAACTATCGCAAGAGTAGGAAAGCTAAGCTGTTACAAGTGAAGATATTGCTAGCCCTGTGGATAAAACCTTGCAAGCATGAAACATAAACAATTTATGCTATATTTCATATTTTATATTCTAGGTAATACATCACATCCTCTTCTGATCAACAAAATGGTGCTCCTAAAACATGAAATTACAACTACCTGTGCAGAAATTTGAAGTTTTTGATAGATAGTAAGCACTGAAGTTAGTAAAAAAGGAATATATATATAGTATGTAGTAATAAAAAACATGCAATATTGAATTGCTTTTTTATATAATAGTTGTTGGATATTGAAGTGATAGAAAAAGTCGACATTGGAAGTATTTTGTTCCCTTTTCTATTTTTATCCCCAAGAAATTTTATAGAATGACCAACTATTAAGTTTATGACTTTTTTGAGATTTTTGACCTCTGTGAAGGACCTGCTTCTTTTCTGCTTACTTACTGAAGACATAAATTAGCTGTAATGATCTGGAGACTTTTAAATCAAGTGGGTGATAAAATTCATATTGCATATGACTCCACAAATTTAGTTTTATTGGAACTAAAACAAGTTACTGCCACTATTTCAGTGCCAATCGCAAATGTAACTTTCCAACAGAAATGCATGTATTGTTGAGAATATCATCATTTTAGATAATCCTAGACAGGCTTCTTATATTGGATTAAACTAACACTCCTGAGAGTTTGTGATGAATTTTTTGATCTTTTATGGCTATTTTCTTTCTTGGTTATGTTAAAACTCTCTCTTTAGATGTTGTGTAACTATGAAGTCATTTGTCGTGCTTCTAATTATTTTAGAGAAAAGGGAGAAACTATGACCTTTTGACTCATACCATGTGCCAACTGTGAAATTTAAACTTGTTAGTTTATCATCGAAATGCAGATTATCCTTTCTATTTCTCATACTGTCTCTCATTTTATACCTTGCAGAACTGTGGCATACACAAACCACACAGTTCTTCCCGAAGCTTTAGAAAAGTGGAGCTTGGATCTTATGCAGAAGCTTCTTCCTCGGCATGTCGAGATTATAGAAATGATAGATGAGGAGGTACAATGCCAAGTCATTTTGAAGGGGCACACATTTCTTCTTAGTTAAAAGGATATAAAATGAAGGCCATTCTGATATTGTTTCCTTAAATTGAAACAGTTAATTGATAACATCATTTCAGAATATGGAACAGAAGATCTTGGATTGTTGGAGCAGAAGCTGAGAGAAATGAGGATCTTAGACAACATTGACTTTCCTGAGCCTGTTGTGCTGTTGTTTAAAGAAGTATCATCTGTCAAATCAAAACTTAAATCCTTAGAACCCTCGGAAGGGATTGTTGATGGAGAAATTGAATCTGAAAAAACTGAATCTGATGAAGTTGAACCAGAAGAGGAGGAACTGGGCCCTGTACTACCAGAATTCTTAAAACCAGACCCTAACTTGCCAAAATTGGTCCGTATGGCTAATCTTTGTGTTGTCGGCGGGCATGCAGTGAATGGGGTTGCTGAAATTCACAGTAAGATTGTGAAAGATGATGTATTTAACAACTTCTACAAGGTAAATATTGTAAGGAATGTTGCTTCATTTTTCTCGGAAAGTATATTCCTCATAGTGGATTCAAGATTCCAACAATGTTTTCCAGTTACATAAGTATACAACTAGTTTGCTCTGTGCCATTAACTGCACAGTAAGCAGATATATTTTTCCTTACAGCTCTGGCCTCAGAAATTTCAAAATAAGACGAATGGGGTGACTCCTAGGCGGTGGATCAGGTTTTGCAATCCTGACCTAAGTGAAATAATAACCAAGTGGGTTGGTACAGAAGATTGGGTTCTGAATACTGATAAACTAGCAGAACTTAAAAAGGTAATGCACCAATACCTGATCTATTTTTTATTTTATTCTTTTTGTTATTCAAAGAACCTTGGATTGTCAGTAAGGTCACTTGCATTTGATGGGAAAGGTAACATGTTCGAGGCAGGCCTCTAGCAAGTTTGGTGAATGTTTCTCTTCACAAAGTGGAGAGGTGGGAGTTATCCACCTTATTCGTTGAGGGAGAGAAAACACTGCATTTATTTGTAAGATATAGGACAGATTGCTCTTACCAGTGTTTGCATCTAAGCTATTCATAAGACAACAAGAAAAGTCGTCTATCATCATCCGCTTTTCACTGTTACTAGAATTGAATGGAGATATCTGAACCTAGATACAATATAAAACTACAGAACCTAGCATCATTTGATATCTATATAGTACAATAGTTTGGTTGGTAAATGATGTAAATTGTCACACTCTCAACCCCGCAATGTAAGGTGGAGTTATAATGTCGAAAACACAAGTGCAAGACATCCCACAGACATGCTACGCATGCCCAACTTTATTCAGAGAAAATACTGGCAATAAAAGACATACAAAAGTCCTAATTCACTCTAAAATGTCCAAGTGAAGATTTCATGGGATTTCTTGGAAAACGGGGTGATTATTCGGTGCGTTCGTTATTGTCGAGGTTCCTTCACTTTCATTACATCAACGTGGATTACCTGGAGAAATAGCAATCTATGAGGCACAGACACGGCCAGACCCAGGCCATGTCCGTGTCGGGCACGTGTCGGGCATGGAAACGTGCACGACACGACCCCGATATGTGTCGGACACGGTTCGTGCGTGTCCGGTCAGTGGACCGGGTTTAACCTGGTCTGGACACGGGTCGGACATTGTTGGGTCGGTCGGGTAAAAAAAAATAGAAAAAGCCCGCTTCGTTTTTATATTTAACCCCTCCACCTCTCTCTCTCTCTCTCTCTCTCTTTCTGTTTCTCTCTCTCTAATCTCTCTCTCACGGCGGTGGCAGCGACGACAACAACGACGACTTGATTTTGATTTTAGGTTTTTAGGGTTTATAATTTAGGGTATTCTTTCAATTTGATTTTTTTACAGGCCCGATCTCCAATCTCACTCCGTTTTACGATTTCCGATCTCTGATCTTTTCCGATTCTCATGTAAATTTCACCCCTCATCTCTCTCAGATCTCTCTCTGTCTACTCTCTTCTCCGTCTCTCAGTCTTTCTCTGTATCTCTCTCGGTCTCTCTCAGTCTATCTCTGTATCTCTTTTTCAGTCTCTCTCTTTTAGTCTCTCCCTCTCGATCTCTTTCAGTCTCTCCCTCTCGGTCTCTCTGTATTTCTCTCTCAGTCTCTCTTTGTCTCTTACTCTTTCTGTCTCTCTCTCTCGGTCTCTCTTTCTCTCTCTCAGTCTCTCCCTCTAAGTCTCTCTCTCACTCTCTCTGTCTCTCTCAGTCTCTCACTCTCTCTGTATCTCTCTCTCTCTCGATCTGAGATAGAGGAAAGACAGAGAGGAGAGAGTGAGAGAGAGAGAGAGAGTGAGAGAGAGAAGCAGAGAGATTGAGAGGCAGAGAGAGACTGAGAGAAAGATACAAAGAGAGGCAGAGAGAGTGAGAGACTAAGAGAGGGTGAGAGGCAATATGAATTGTTGTGTGTTTTTGAGTTTAATTTATGCAATTAAGTTTAATTTATTTAGGATTTTGATATTGTTGTGTTGTTGTGTATCGAAATTAGATAGAGCAATATGAAATGCATGATTGATGTAGGATTATGTAGAAATTTGATTTTAATTGAATTAGGATTTTGATTTTGTTGTGTGTTGCTGTGTTTAGAAATTATAGCAATATGACTTTGATAGAAGGTTCTTCAAGTGGTCCGGTGGATGATCATGCACCTCTTTGAAAGTTTGTAACTAAATTGAAAAAATTGAAAGGGAAGGAGGAATTGAAAGTGAAAATGTAGTTATTACCTTGAATCATTCAATAGATCTTATTATAGAGTCAAGACCCATCTTATGCGGATAAGCAGATAAGGAATAAAGATGTGTGTAACGATTAAACACCACAACATAAGAGATATGATGTAGCAAGCAGAAATGAGATTGAAAGCTTCTATGCCTAGGAACATAACATTACCAATATCTTCAACGTCAAGCGTGGCGGGTGGAAGTGCAAGTGGTCCAAGTGCATCGAAGAAGAGAAGGGGGTCAACACCGTTGATCAAACATTCAATAAAGAGGTAGGGGAATTAAGATTACATTATTACAAGGATGTTCTATACAGGCGGATTGTCATTTAATTTGACAAGGAATCCATAGTATGTCAAGGCATTTAAATTTGTCGCAAACAATCCAATCGCCGACTACAAACCTTTCAGCTATAACTCTTGAGAACCACCTCTTGCAACGTGAAAAATCTTACGTAGAGGGGTTGATGGAGCCCATCAGGGCCACATGGAAGTAAAAAGGGGTCTCTATTTGTAGTGATGGGTGGGCGGATGCGCAAAGAAGACTTCTCATTAATTTCATGACAGTCACCGAAAGTGGCTCGATGTTCTTGAACTTCGTAAATGTCGAGGGAGAAGTGAAAAACTGACATTATATTGCGAAGAAACTTGAAGATTACATTAAAGAAGTTGGTACTCAAAATGTCATCCAAATCATAACTGATAACTCTTCTGCATGTAAGGCCGTTGGTGCTATTGTGGAGAGCAAGTTTCCTCATATCTTATGGACTTCTTGTGTAGTGCACACTCTGAATCTTGCACTTAGAATATTTTTGCGGCTGAAAATACATAGACAAATGCTGTAGTTTATGCTCAGTGTAATTGTATCACAGAGGTCTCGAATGATGCCTTAATTATGAAGAATTTTATCATGAACCATTCCATGAGGCTTGCCATGTTCAATGACTATTCCAAAATGAAGCTTCTTGCGGTGGCGGATATTAGATTTGCTTCTTGGATTATCATATTGAAGAGGTTTAAAGTTATAAAAAGAAACCTCCAAGATTTGGTCCTTAGTGATCGATGGAACATGTATAGGATGATGATGTGGGACAAGCACAATTTGTTAAAAAGAAAGTCTTAGATGATTTGTGGTGGGACAAGATAAACTACATCATTGCCTTCACCGAGTCAATTTATGACATGATAAGGGCCACCGATACTGACAAGCCATTTCTTCATTTGGTGTATGATATATGGGACACAACAATCGAGAAGATTAAAAGTGCTATTTAGCGGCACGAAAAGAAAAGGGAAAATGAGCAATCACTTTTTTATGATGTTGTGCATCAAATCTTGGAGGATCAATGGAACAAGAGTAACACGCCACTTTAATATTTGGCTTACTCTTTGAATTCAAGATAATATCTAAGTTAATGAATTATTTCATTGTCTTTAATGTGGTTATTCTTTTGATTATTATTTATATTAATAGGTATTATCATGATGTTTGTCTTAATGAGAATATAAGTCGACAAGCTCCCCATCAAGATGAAGAGATCTTTTTCGAAAGAAGTAAGTGTTTGAAGAGATACTATCCCAACCTCGAAGAAAGACGGGCGGTGAGCATGAAATATGCCGGATTGGTTCATCAATTCTTAATTTAGTAGCGTTGGCCTTAAAGCTTTGAGGCCAATCATGTTCATCCTCTTGTTGTGAAAGGAATTGGAGTACATACTCCTTATTCACTCCTTAAAGAAGAACAAATTAACCCTGACACGGGTGGAAGATGTAGCGTATCTACATACCAATCTCCGTTTGCTTTCTCGAAATTCAGAAGAATATAATGAAGAGGAAATAAAGATGTGGGATATTGGCGGCGATGGCTTTGACTTATTTCAGGGTGCCGGTGTTCTAGATTTTGTTACTCTTTCTCTGATGAACCCATGATGGGGTCCGTGTTGTTTGCGGATGATGGAGAAGGAGATAATGAGGAAGTCATTGGACTAGCTTCGACTTCATCTTGAGACATATGACGGCAGTTGTAATTTTGTTTGAACTTATGATGTTAAGTGGTTGTATTATCGTTATAAACTTGTAATATTTTATAGTTTGTGCACGTATTGATTGGTATTTTAGTTAGTTTGTTGATCACTTAATTTAATTTTATAAATTTATTTATATATAATAATAAAAAATATTCCTTGTCGTGTCCCCATATCCTGTTTTTTTGGATTTTGCCGTGTTCGTGTTGTGTCTGAAATCCGTGTCCGTGTCCGTGCTTCATAGATAGCAATAGAGATTTTCCAAACATTTCTAAATCATGGTCTAATCAGACAACATTTCCCTTCTAACATAGGAATTGTGAAAAGTAAAATTCAGAAAAAAAAAACATCATGGAATCATTTCTTTTGAACTCCCATGACATGAAATCCTCGCTACACATGGGAACTCTTTGCAAAATAAACTCGATAACTACCAAATATTGGACGGCTATAAAATTCCTTGCACTGAACCCTTGAAATGAAGTTAAAGGTGAGAAATAATGGAATCGGCATGCTTAGCAAGTAAACTAATATCTCATCAGTGGATCAAAACTGCGATGCAAAAAGCACATGAAATTGATGCATATAACAATGTAGAATAAACATGAATATCATAATAATCTTAGATTCTTAATAGAACACTGAAGGGAGACTTGTATTGGAACATAACCAAGCTTATATTAGAAAACATGACTAATTAAATTCGAAAAATTCTCGCAGTCCATGACTATAACCATGGTTGGATCCCAATGACACATGCTAGAAAAACACAAACAATCTTCGGTACATATCCAGACATTGACGATAACATAGATAACATTGGTAGCAAAAGGTAAGAATACCACAAACAAACTGGTGGGTGGGATTTGAAAAATATAGTGTAGAACCATAAGGCTTCGGTGAATACATGTGTTATATGCGATGCAATTTAAAAAAAATAACCTAATGATACGAAAGTCCACTTACCTTCTAACAGTCTAATATTTTTTTTCCTATCTCACTACAATCTCCAAGAGATCCTTAGTTTGTTGACTTTGCCCAAAATTTCTTCTAGTTTGAACCCCATTTTCTCCTCTCTCGTTTTTTTTCTTTTTTTTGTGTGGGAGAAACTATCTCTTCGTGTCCTTTATTTATAGATCTTGATGGCGTAAATCCTAACAGAACTAGGAACTCTATCTCCTTAAATTTTAATCTTACTAGGAATCTCAGGTTAACTCCAAATCCTCCCAATTATCATTATATTTAAAGAAACATTCAAAGGTTAGGGTTCTTAGTTCAATGTTCAATGAAAGTTTCCATGCTATGTACATAATTATAATCACTGCTGATATAACTCAAGGTGAACAGAATATTGTTGGCTATAAAATTGTGAAATTAACAAAATTTTGGTATCACGTGAGTCTTTGAGAACAATACAGAACCATAGAATACAGTATTCTTTTTTGCAGACTCGTCATTTCTTGCTGAGACACAAGAGAATGATGTTTTTTCTTCATTGTCTATTTCTGCATGCGTTCCATACTTGTGTAGCTCATATTGTTGTTCTTAGACTCCTTGTTGCTCCATTGTTTTTTGGTGACAGTTTCTCCCCTCACCCCTTTCCCTCCAAACACCAACAAAAAGAAAAAGGAAAAAAAGTATAAAAAAAAAAAAAAAAAAAAACCCTCTTTCCATCTTCTGCTCTGTTCTTATTCTGCTGGTTATTTATTCAAAAGCATATTTAGATCGAGCTGTGGTTCATCTTTTTTTTTTTGTTAATAAAAATTAGCAATAGTATGCTTCCCTAATGGTTTTTAGATCTTTATGTTCACTTATACTATATCATAGACTTTGATTTTGGATCTTAGACAACAAAGCAATCTGTTTACCTGTTCCCTATGCTTCACCATTACCAAACCTTATTACTAAAGCAAATTATAAAATTTTGTTGCTGTTCATTTTCCTTCCGAGAAATTAATGCAACTTTGGAACAGTTTGCTGATAATGAGGATCTCCAAAGGAGTGGAGAGCTGCTAAAATGAAGAACAAGATGAGAGTTGTTTCATTAATCAAAGAGAAGACAGGATACATTGTCACCCAGATGCCATGTTCGATGTTCAGGTTCCTCATCAACTTATAGCACTTTTTGTCTCATAAAGTTATGGGAGTGGTAACTTTGTTGTGTGTCAGGTAAAGCGGATACATGAATATAAACGTCAATTGTTGAACATCCTGGGAATCGTTTATCGATACAAGAAGATGAAAGAAATGAGTGCTGAAGAAAGGGCATTTAGCTATGTTCCTCGGGTGTGCATATTTGGAGGCAAAGCATTTGCCACTTATGTGCAAGCTAAGAGGATAGTGGATTCATCACAGATGTTGGAGCTACCATAAATCGTGATCCTGATATTGGAGATCTCCTGAAGGTATACATCCCTGCCATTATTTCCTGCTAGAACTTATATTTAATGTTCTGTTATTTTCTTTCTTTTTTTTTAATTCTATCTTTTGAACTTTCCTACTATTTTAACTGTTATATAAATTTTTAATCTTCAAATTAATGTTACATACATGTGTCAGCACTGACTGTCATTACTTTTTCATTCTGTGGCATCTACTGGAAATTTCCTCAGACATATTCTGAGGGTCCTGATATATGAAGGATACTCATGTCAGCTATGCGCAGTGATTATGTTTTAATGGCTCAGAGTTGCTCAGTCATATTTTTGTTTCTTTTTCCAGGTTATTTTTGTTCCCGATTATAATGTCAGTGTTGCAGAGACGCTTATCCCCGCTAGTGAATTGTCTCAGCATATCAGGTAAAGTTGATATCTATTGAACTTAGTGAATTATCTGATATATCAGAGTGATCCTTCTCCAAACCTTCTAAAATGAAAGTCATGTATTTATGTAAGTTTTGTTATGATGATCCCCAAGTTTTTCTCCGAATGAAGCACCTTCATGTCAAATTCCTCATGTCAGTTTAACTTAAGTGTGCTTGCAATGATTGGAGTTTGACTAGGCTCCTTCCAGGCAGGATTTGGCTACCTGTTTAAGTAGAATTAGATGATAGGACAACTAATTTGAAAATCCACTCTACTGAAATTGATCTATATTATAAAGTACTTATAAACAAAAATTCAAACTATTTTGAGTTTTCTTACTCGTCTATCAAGTAACCCCGAAATGAAGGGCCGAAAGTAGTGACTTTTTTAGCTTTACATTCTGGAATGTTTCAAATCTCATAAAAATCAGTGTCCACGGGTTTAATGTAATATATACTTTCCAATTAATAGGATCTACACTCAAATCCTATCGATAGGATTCTAATCGAGCTCCAATGATTGAGCTTGTTTTTTGTGACCGGACTATTTGGGTATCATGGTTTAAATCTTGGTATTAGAATCAGTCAATACTTTTTAGTATCAATATCGTTAATATCGTCAGTCAATATCGACGATATCGGCCTATATTGTAATGCCCCAAAACAATATTAGGTATTGCAGTCAGTATAGTCAGCCACAGTCCTTTGTTTACCTACAGCGAACTGCAAGGCCCAACCTGCTTTCTCAGCCAATAGACACAATATACAATATTCATAAAGATTACTTATCAAGTAAGATCACATGCAAAAAGTCTCCATATCACATTTTCAAGTATTACACATTATTCATACTTAAAGTACCCATACTCTTAACTTACACACTTTAATATTACTACTACCACTATTAGGATAAATGATTCTGAATTTGATCTCTAAATTTAGAACTTGATAATGAAGTCTCTGAAGTGGGTTCCCCCACCTGAGCCAAATTGATATGTAATGTTGTAAGAAATATGCTATGTGGTTTACATTTTTTAAAACAATAAATAAAGCATCATGATTAATAACAATAATTAAAACTTTTCATAATCCACGAGCATCAAAAATCAACAAGAATATAACAGCATGACAATTGTACAATGATTTGTGCACATAAGAGATTAGGAAATTAGGCAAGATCATAGTTCAATGGGTCAACACCTTACCCCACGATTGACATATGGTAACCACCGCATTTTCCCGGCTAGAAATAATTAGCCAAAATATTGCACAACTAACCGTCTTCTCTAAGAAAACTTTCATGATACAAGACTTGCTTAATTTCATTTGTATACCAGTATTCTTAATCTAAATGTAAAAATTTAAGTGCAAGTGAAATATATAAAATCACGGGCCTAACAAATATTACAAATAATTACTTTGGTGCCATGCACGTAACAACTTAATTGTATTCCAAGAATCCCAAATTCAATATTCGGCCCATGATTATACATCTCAAGTCAACGAGCAATATAAGACAAACCATATCCATATAGCATTGTAAATAATTCTAGCTCAATAGGACATTCACTAGATATTTGTACGATGAAATCATAAATAATCACAATTCTTAAGTAACAATATAAACATGTCAAGCAAGATCTTCTACAATATCCATTATTTTCATAAGAGAAATGGCATAAATATTGTAAAGCAATAAGGCTTATGCAATATATAACTAATTTTATAAATCCATTACTAAATACAGTTTAAAGCATCATAACCAACAAAGTGTAAAGATCCTACTTACAATTATTTTCAATGTCAAAGGTCCTCTTGGTAGTTCTAGAAAGTCAGCTATATACTTCCAAAATCTCCTAAAAGCAAACAATATTATAAGTGATAACACTTTAATTTATAATTATCTCACCTTCACAATATGATTTCTAACTCAAATTCATGTTGTTTTTAAGTGTGATTACTCTAAAAACATGTTTATAATAGCTCATAGTATTTGTATTAATTTTTCTAGATTTTTTTTACAGATTTTTATATGCATTTAACACCTTGTAAGGTCTATTTTATAATTTCTGCAAATAATCAGGGGCTATATGTAATTTTTTTGGACTTTAAAGTAAATATTTTCAGTCTTAGGGGGTCGAATTAATTTTTTCTTTCTTTTTCTTCATTGCTGCACTCTATTGCTGCACCTGAACCCATTTCTGAATGGGTTCGGGGCAGCACAGAGGTGGCCCCCATGGCCACCCTGCCTCCACGGGCAATGTCGGCCACAGCCACAATGGGCTGCGGGAGCCTTACTAGAAAATATGTTTTTTCTCTCTTTTCCTTTAATCAAACCCAAAATCAAATTTGTTCCTATCCGTGATTTTAGATAATTAATTCTTTATAAAGATAGGAGATCTCATGAGTCTTGGATCAGAAATTTGACAAACTAGAGGTTAGAAAGTTTACTTGAGAATTCATGTTCTTTTTCTCTTCTCCTTCTCTCTCTTTCTTTCTCCTCTTCTCTCCTTAGTTTCAGCTGAGATCAGTGTGAG
>JAVJIF010025163.1:0-63183 GCA_038442645.1 Agave tequilana | reverse complement strand
ACTTGGTCCAAGCTTGATCCAAAAGCTCCTTGGATCACATCGTGTTAGCTCCAAATCTTGACATTTTATCCTTTGTTGAGCTATGCACCTACAAAGATCTTGATAATGAATCTGTCACTAATTAAATACAAGATCATTAGTAAACATAACTTCATGAGTTGATCATCATCAAAACTAGGGTGATAGGCCTTTGGGCCAACAGTTTAAATATCTTGTTTTTGTATTTGGGTGAAGTTTTGGAAAAATCAAGTTTTAGAAAATACCGTTTTTGTTTTGAGCCAATATTTTTTCAAGTTACAAAAATAGTCCAAATTATTTGTAACATGCCTTGATTTTGTGCAAGCATGTTTGTTTATCAAAGTATATTGGTAAAACTATTTTTGTAGATTTTTCAGTATTTTATGGGATTGTATTTAAGCCAAAAAGACCAAGTTTTAAATCCCAGAACTTTGTTTCCAGGCTTCAGCCGGTCGACCGACCGGTCGACCGAAGTCTGAAGTCGGTCGATTGGGCGGTCGACCGACGTGCACAGACGTGCACGCCTTTGTGCACTGGAGGGCCGGTCGACCGACCCGGTTGACTGTCAGAGAGCTTCTGCTCTCTGGAAAACCCCGGTCGACCGAGCAGTCAACCGACAGAGAATCTGTTCTCTGTTCCAGAGTCTCGGTCGACTGGGCCGGTCGACCGAAGCTCCAACGATCAGATTTCTGACCGTTGGCGGTCGACCGGCCGGTCGACCGACAGCTCTGTCAGACCCCCAACGGCTAGTTTTTCTAGCTCTATAAAAGGGGCTTTTGGGGGCTGTTTTGATTAAGATTTTGGAGAGTTTTCAAGCCAGTTTTTCCTACCCTATTAAGAGGTTTTCTCCACAAAATTGAGAGAAAATATTCCTATCGAAAGGGGAGTTTTATCAAGAGTGTTTAAAAGAGATTTTCTTGAGTTTTCCTCCACCGTCTCTTTTCTTGTTTTCTCACACAACACTTGAGCCATCCATTGCTATATCTGCCTATAGGGTTTTGTCGTGAGAGTGTTTATTGGTGATCAAAGTGTTTAGATCACCAAGAGATCTTTTCTTGTACTTTGAGGAGGCGGACTTGCGGGTTCGCGGTGTTTCGAGTTCGTGTGTGAACTCTTTGTTTGAGGTACGGCCTCGGCGAGCCGGTGGGCTTGCAGTGTGTACGGACTAGGGAGTCCGAGAGCTTGTAGGTGTTGCGGCACCGAGTGATCCGGGGGATCGATTATAGTGGAAATCCTTCGTGTGTCGAAGGCAGGGATGTAGAGCAAGTGTGCTCGAACCTCGAAACAAATCCCTTGTGTTTGTGATTGCTCACTCTCTCTCTATCTCCTTATTTATATCTTGCATGCTTCTATTGTGTTTATCTTTACATGCTTGATATTCTTATTGTGCTTAATTGATATATATGCTTGGGATTGTTTGCTAACACTTGTATTCAACCAAGAGAGCCAACGCGGCACCTCAACTCTTATTTAGAGAAATCTTGAGGAGTTAGTCCAGAGCCCTTCACGGAGAATTCGGCTACACTCTTGTGTTATATGTGGTGTTTAGTTTAAATAGTTTGTTTAGGTCATAATAGTTTTTAATTCCGCATTTAGTGACCATTAGATTAGCCATCACCTATTCACCCCCCCTCTAGGTGACTTTTTCAGAATATTTGTACTAGTGTAAATTATTTCCTGTATATATACCATGCTGTGATATCTACTCTATTATCATGCATTGACGACCCTTCGTGATCGTTAGCCGCTGGGTTTAACCGCTCTGCAGTTCTATATCAGCTTTCGGGCTAAACCGCTAGGGCTTTCTAGCTTCATCGGGAGTCTAACTAAGCTTTGTGACTATGTAATTAGCCTATTGGCCACCTCGTCAGGTACGACTTACTACGCTCTCGCTTTGCTCAAACCCTTGATTTTAATAGCTATACCACGTCTCTGCAAGCGAGCTTAATTGTGTAGCCTCGTCAGGCATGGTCTATCTATAGACCTGTCTGCTCAGCCTCCGAGCTTAACCTCTTCGAGATTTATTAAAGTCCTCTGGACTTTCTAGTTACACCTATAAAGTCAGCTTAGCGCTCAGCGTTTTACCACTAAACACGCCTAGGTGAACTCTGCCGGTTTAGACTCGCACCTTAAGTCGAGTCGTTCCTGAGTTCCACCAGCGCTTTGGTGATAAAACTCTGTTCGCTTTGGTTGGATGTTTACTTGCCCACTTGCCTACTTGATAATTCAACTATTATTTTATATATTCGTTTTGCTGGTTGTTAAGAGTTTGACATGTTAATTATATGTTTTCGGTAACTTATCACTGACCTGTTAATCACTCGACAACTGATATCTGGCTCCTGACTTGTTATCAATATCACATCTCATGTACCTGAACCCAAAGAGATGACGAGTGGAGTTAAGTGCCACATGGAGCAAAGTGCCACACCACACACGTGGTGGGGGCCACCTCTTAGTATTCGTGGGGTCCACCTCTTGGTATCCACATCGCATTCTCTTTGCACCTGTTACCCGGAATGCATATTGATTGAGGCTAAACCTGCACACAAAATACGAGATTTCAGAACTTATAATGAAGATGTGCAAGTGCTCAATTCTTACCGCTATAGCAAGTGGCTATGCGGGTCGTGATCCACAAGGAGAGTTTTGCGATAGAAGCGTTCACGTTCTTTATTGAAATCGTTAAGAAAACAAAACGATAGTTCTTCTCTGTTTCTTAAATTAACAAAAAGAAAAAGAAGTAATAGTTAAAGTTAAGAAGAAAGTGAAAGATGAAGAAGGTGGAAAAATCAGAAAACAATAAAAGCGACTATGTACAAATGGAGTGAGTGGAGAAGAAAGAGTTGGAAGAGGTGGTGATATAATTACAGAAACGAGAGAAAGGAAAGAAAAGGAAGGAATATACCTAGTTTAATTGATGACTTACCTGGAAACCTTTTGCAAGTTCTACCTTTTTGCTTCGGAGGCGTTCAACGCATAGATCATAAACTCGAGCTCAGTCCCCGTGCACATTATATCATCAAGTATCAAGAATGAAGTGATGTGGAGCTTGGAAGAGGAGAACGTCTTCATGAACTATCGCTGGCTCTCACGTAGCTTAGTTATACTTGCTTTGGAATTCACTTGTAGACTCAACAAATACAACCAAGGTAAAGTAGAAAGAGGAAGAGGAAAGCAAAACAAAATACGAACATAAAAGAAGCTTTTACCTTTATTACTTGCAGAGACAATGGAAGAAAGGAGGAGGGTACATCGGTGTCACTCTCAACATATGACTCTCTCTCTTACTTACATGAATCTTCATCTAACCTAAGCTACATACAAATCACATAAAAAGAAAAGAAAAACCTAAACTACAAAGAATGAAAACTAGGCTAAATCCTAATCTGCATCGTCGTCCATTTCAGCGCAAAGAATGCCCTTTTATAGGCATAACCCACATCTATAGGATCCCGGGGAGGTCGGGGGAGCAAACGCTCCCCCTAACTCCCCAACAAAGCCGCGGAAACGCGGCTTGGGCCGCGTTTCCGCGGCCAGGGTGTGGCCAGATGGCCACACCTGTTAGTGGGTTTCTCTGGGAGTTTCTTCTGCCATTATCTTCAGTTTGTTTCTTCGTTTGGGTCCAGGATTCTGACGAAATGGCCTTGGATTCTTGGCTTTAACCGATCGATCCTGAGAGGATTCTTCTCAACCGGTTTCAACCTCTTGATTTTGCCCTGATTTAGTGAGTGCGAATTAATTCTGATTTAATTCAGAATTTTGGTGGGCTTTGGGCTCATTTCTCTTCAACTCCTTAAAGATTGGGCCTGCAAATAAATCAAACAATTAATTAGGACAATTTAGGCTTTTATTCTATAATAAGTATGGACATATGATATTAAATATGCAACATTAGCGACCAATCACACCCCCATACCTATCTTTTGCTCGTCCTCGAGCAAAATAACTAAACTATACTAAGGATTATTAGACCACTTTCGCAGGTCACGCGATTGCACTGAGCATGTGCAACAAGCCGTTAAACCTCTAAGTTTCCCCTAGAGGACGAGTTTTGTCTCGTGAGGGTTTTCAGTGGATTACACCCACAAAATCCATAAAGAAAGGGAAACAAAGAGTTAGTATTTTCGAAAAGCATTTTGAAAGAGAAAAATATTTGAAATATAATTGTAAGATCTAAGCAATGTATAAATTATAGGAAGACTGAATTTTTCATTCCTAAACTTAGTCTCTATTCAAAAATTTGTTATCAATTAAAGTAAGGAGTCAAATTATGCTTCTCATCTAGTCTATTACTTTACCCTAAGTCATATGCACCTTGTGACTATGAAAATTTTGACTAAGGGTTCATTTACTCTAACTCTTATGCCTTATTTATTTATATACTTTCTTTTTTTTCTTTTTTTTGTTTTATTCCTCAATTTCATTAGGCTTTCTAATCTGCCCATGTAACAAGCATTCAGTCGGTGACACCCAAACCGGACAGTTTTAGGGCACCAGGTGAGAAAGCACCCTAAGGACTTAAATACTCGAGCAGATAAGGCCACGAAACCAAGGTTTTTATTTATACGATGTACCCCTTTTAGGCGTGAATACTTATGCTTCATGAGGCATAAATACCCAGCTTAATCAGAGGATACACATTTTTTTTTTCAAACTCATCTAATTATCTTTTGCATAAATACTAAGGCTTGCTTAGGCCAAAGCACCTAACTAATCAATAATTAGATTTTTTCTTTTTTTTTTCCAAACTCATCTAATTATCTTTTGCATAAATACTAAGGCTTTCTTAGGCCAAAGCACCTAGCTAATCAATAATAGATTTGTTTTTTATATATATTTTTTATAAGGTATAAGAATCTTTGTTTTTGAACCCTAAGTGTGTAAGTGTATGAAGTGTGCATATTTCATCAAGGTAAATATCAAGACCAAATTACTTTGACAAATTATCTTCCTAACTCTAAAAATCAAACAAATAATCTTATTTTGACCAAGTATAAGAAATCCTAATTTGGATTTTCCTATTCCTTAAAATTAACTTAATTCTTACAAAAATAAATCAAAATATTGTTTCTATTTTTCAAAAAGTTTTTAAAAGTAAAGAAAAATGTTAATTTTTTTTATTTTAAAGAAAAAGAAAAGTTATGTTAGACCCTCCCCCACACCTATCTCATGCATTGTCCTCAATGTATGAATTAATGCATAGATGCATGAAAAAGAAGAAAGGGAAGGAAAATGGTTACCTTAAGGTGGTGGTTCCGGTGGTGGTCTGATTGGTCCACGAAACGCGGCCCAATCAACTTTTCTTGGGTCTCGGAGGAACCCACCAGAAATATCTTTAATATAACCCATTAAAGAGATGTATCCATAAAGGATTTTTATTAAGTATTTGACCCCATCTAATTTCCATATTCCATAATTGATTTCGGAGTCAAATTTGTCAACCACCTCTTCCCAGAATGGAGTATGAAATGATAGAACGATTGACTTTGACTTAGGAAGTACAGGAATTAATACCGACTCAGGAAGGTAACTTAAGTCAAGTAAAGGTTCAGGAGTCGAAATTGGTTCAGGAATTGGGTCCAAGTCAAGAAGTTGAAACTCAAGTCCACATGTATTTTCCAACAATGGAATGTGACCTAATATGGGTGATTCCAGTTCAGGGATGATAAGTGGAGGAATCAAAACTGACTCTAAAATATTACTCAAGTTTGGTAACACAACAGGAGTCAATGTTGATTCAGAAAGTTGAACTGGATCACAGATTTGAGAATCTAGGTCACATATCTCATTGAGTTCAATATCAAAAAATTGAGAACTTGCCAATTTGTCAATAGGACTTTCAAAATTATATAATTGGTCAAGTTCAATATGATCCTCAAAGACGGGGGATTCAATTTCATGATGAATAGGCACAGGATCCAACGTTGACTCGGGGAAAAGATCGAAATCAGGTGAAGATACCGGAGTCATAATCGAATCAGGAAGTAGAATTGAATCACTAAGTTGTGGTGCAGGATCATATTCATTTTCAAGTTCTATTTCAGGAAAAGGAAAACTTGCTAAACTGTCGATATCTTTTTCAAAATTTGGAGTTTGGGCAAGTTCAAATGGTTGTTCTGAAATGGAATCTTGAGTTCCAAAACTACATGACTCTTCGGCTCTAACAGAATGATTAGTGACATCAGAACTGGTCCAACGGTGAGAACGTAGAGATTCGACCATCATATCTATGTCACGATTACGAGTGTTTTGAGCCTGAGTCATGACTTCAAGCATCTTTTCATAGTTAATAGGTTCATTGTTTTGATGAAAAGATGAAGAATTATCTTGGAAGTGGTAGTGAAATTGTGAGTCCATCAGATTTTAGGATTTGTGTTTGGACTCACGCATACTCATTTCCAAAATTGATGGTTTCCTATTTTAGACGGGTGGAACTGAGTATGACTCTTGAAAATATTGTGGACTAGGTGGAGAAGGAGGACAAGTCGGTTGATAATTATGCTCGGGGGAGGTGAATCCCCACTGACTCGGTGAAGAGTTGAAATTATTATGGACATTATAGTTATTAGATGGGGGACATGGGTTATATTGATTCGGATAAGACCAATCCGGCACACTAGGTTGGTTAAAGTCATGATATGCCGGATTGGTAATATCCGAAAATGAACTCGGTGTGTAATATGGATTATTATTAAAGTTGAAAAAATTATTATTATAAGCCATATCACACAATAGAATACACAAAAAAAGAAAGAAAGCAAACAAATAAACAAACAAGAAAGAAAAAATTCTAACCTAAGTAAGGGTAGACCTAGACCTAGACGACTCCTAACTGATTAGACTGTCCACGGGAGGTTTAATGTAGACTTTGACCACAAGCTAATCAGCCAGGTCAGGGCAAGGTTGGTGGGAGGTTTTCCGTCAAAGACGTTCCTTAATTAAATAACCACCAACCTTCGGGCTTTCGGCCCTCAATCCCTTTCCTAGACTCTGATTTTGCAGGAGTCAGATTTCAACATTTTTCCCCTTAGGATAATCTCCTAATTGAGTCCGAGATGTCCCTAGGGCCAACGTCTACTCATTTTAAGTTAGGCTTGGGTTAGTGAGTGCTTGGATTCTGATTTTTGGGCTAAGGAAGGGTGATTAAATCCCCACCTTATCTTGCTATGGGTTAGTGCCCTTAAATAATTTTGTGCAAGTGTACAAGATATGTAAATAGGAATCACTCAAAGCAATGAAAATCAACCAAGAGATGAATCTTATTCTACATGCAATGCGAACGTACCTTGCTCCAGCACTCTTCAACAGTAAAAATAAATGAATTGAAAAAAACGCGTGCCTAAAATGCAAACGTCTAATCAATTTTTAACTTTTGCAACAAACGTTTTACTGTTGATTATTAGCAGGCTTATGTGATGGCATATAGGAAATAAAAATTGCAGCAAACTAGAATTTTTGTAAACTAAGCAGCACTACAAAAAGCTGTTAGTAGTCAACTCTTCATTGCCGCGGTTCCGCGGCTTTGCCGTGGAAACGCGGCAATTCAGAGGGCCCTTGGTCTCTGCTTTCTAGAGCAGAGGCCCAAGGCCACTTGTATGTCACTGCAATATTAATTTCCTGCTTTTATTGCCCTGTAAACTGCAACAGAGAAGAAAATTCGTTTAGTTCTAAAAAATTTTCAAAAAAAATTCAGATTTCAATAAAAAACATGTTACCCTCCCCGGCAACGGCGCCAAAATTTAATTGAGGCTAAACCTGCACACAAAATATGAGATTTCAGAACTTATAATGAAGATGTGCAAGTGCTCAATTCTTACCGCTATAGCATGTGGCTATGCGGGTCGTGATCCACAAGGAGGGTTTTGCGATAGAAGCGTTCACGTTCTTTATTGAAATCGTTAAGAAAACAAAACGATAGTTCTTCTCTGTTTCTTAAATTAACAAAAAAGAAAAAGAAGTAATAGTTAAAGTTAAGAAGAAAGTGAAAGATGAAGAAGGTGGAAAAATCAGAAAACAATAAAAGCGACTATGTACAAATGGAGTGAGTGGAGAAGAAAGAGTGGAAGAGGTGTGGTGATAATTTACAGAAACGAGAGAAAGGAAAGAAAAGGAAGGAATACTTACCTAGTTTAATTGATGACTTACCTGGAAACCTTTTGCAAGTTCTACCTTTTTGCTTCGGAGGCGTTCAACGCATAGATCATAAACTCGAGCTCAGTCCCCGTGCACATTATATCGTCAAGCATATCAAGAACGAAGTGATGCGGAGCTTGGAAGAGGAGAACATCTTCATGAACTATCGCTGGCTCTCACGTAGCTTAGTTATACTTGCTTTGGAATTCACTTGTAGACTCAACAAATACAACCAAGGTAAAGTAGAAAGAGGAAGAGGAAAGCAAAACAAAATACGAACATAAAAAGAAGGTTTACCTTTGTTACTTGCAGAGACAATGGAAGAAAGGAGGAGGGTATATCGGTGTCACTCTCAACATATGCCTCTCTCTTACTTACATGAATCTTCATCTAACCTAAGCTACATACAAATCACATAAAAAGAAAAGTAAAACCTAAACTACAAAGAATGAAAACTAGGCTAAATCCTAATCTGCATCGTCGTCCATTTTCAGCGCAAAGAATGCCCTTTTATAGGCATAACCCACATCTATAGGATCCCGGGGAGGTCGGGGGAGCAAACGCTCCCCCTAACTCCCCAACAAAGCCGCGAAAACGCGGCTTGGGCCGCGTTTCCGCGGCCAGGGTGTGGCCAGATGGCCACACCCTGTTAGTGGGTTTCTCTGGGAGTTTCTTCTGCCATTATCTTCAGTTTGTTTCTTCGTTTGGGTCCAGGATTCTGACGAAATGGCCTTGGATTCTTGGCTTTAATCGATCGATCCTGAGAGGATTCTTCTCAACCGGTTTCAACCTCTTGATTTTGCCCTGATTTAGTGAGTGCGAATTAATTCTGATTTAATTCAGAATTTTGGTGGGCTTTGGGCTCATTTCTCTTCAACTCCTTAAAGATTGGGCCTGCAAATAAATCAAACAATTAATTAGGACAATGCAGGCTTTTATTCTATAATAAGTATGGACATATGATATTAAATATGTAACATTAGCGACCAATCACATATGGTGTGGAGCTAAGTGTCATACGGAGCTAAGTGCCACACCACATATGTGGTGGGAGCCACCTCTTGGTATTTGTGGGGGCCACCTCTTGGTATCCACTATCGCGTCCGTAGTTTCTTGCCCTTTTTATCCAGCACCTGACACGTGTCACACCCTCTTCCCAAAATATGCTGAAGAGGAGACGCGACGAGAGTCGGTGACGCATATATTCAAGGAAAATACCTCACGTATACGCGCTAAACCTTAAGTAACCCGAAACAAACTATAGAATCTAAACTATAATGAATCATGATTACTGTAATATCACAAATAAGCATCCACGCATGATATCATATAAAAAGAACTGGAATAAAGACTGAATCTGATATACATGAATCAATAAACGTATAGAGATAGGAATAAAAAGAGGCAAGAATATCAGAATCAAATAGGGAGAAACTCCAGCTTCTCGCGAAGCGTATGATCACACGAACACCTGAACAATATAAGAAGGTGTCCAAAAAAAATCCTGGACATGCGAATCCAGGGTCGTCAGAAGCGACCTTATGTGTGTGTGTGTAAAGGGAAAGGTGTTCGTGCATAATAACAATGTAAGCAAACCAACATAATAACTGAAATGAAAGATAACAGAATAATCAATGTCAAGAACAAGGCTAAGAACGATATATAACTAGTATCATGATAAAAATAAACCACTAATGTCAAGATGTGTAACCTAGTATATGTCACTAGTCTGGTATACAATCCGGTCATGTGTACAATCATATATCTATCATAGTTATATATATGTACAGTCGGGTTAGTCACAATACATTATAACAGTTTATCATTATAATTTTGTCAGCGAACACCTACTGCCACCTGTAATAGACGCATCCTATACTACGCCTATCACACGTATCAATCAGAGTCCTAAATTATTGAAACTAATCGGTTAGAGATATTGTCCATACTTTAGGTGGGTTCCGTATATACCCGGAACCACGGCCCAATCACTTGGCGCTGAACCAGGTCTTACCGCTAGGTTAGTCATCCCCCGAAATCCTGTAGTGGAACCGTATCTCGGCAGCGCAACCTGTATCCTAGGTCCACCCAAAATACAGATGTTGTCTCCTCCATCAATTTTCCCAATCCCAGTATAAGTTGTCCATTTACATTATTATTTATAACAATCAATATCTATGTTATTTCGGTTACTAGGACGATACGGTGGCAGTAACAATATTAATGATGTAACAATAACAATGTGGACAATATTACCATGTAAACGGTAGAACAATGGAACAATGCATGTGTTACGGTCTGACAATATTTTCCCAGTAACTTTCAATAGCATGTGTTAATACAATAACAATTCTAGATACTGCTCAATGGACAGTTTCAACTAGAACTGATCAACATCTCATCCGCTCATACTGGATAATAACAGTAATAATCCATCCACTCATAATCATGACGCAGTCATCGTAAACATCAAATACCAATGTAGGTCAAGGAAATCCGGTATAGTGAATCACAAATTTAATAAATCAAAAATCAGTTCTCTCATCATATTAATCTACTATGATCCTCTAAGTCACCAATAATGGAGATCCAACAATAACTGTTAGCAAACTCTAAGTATATATTAACATCAATATCAATGAAATCACTCTCATAACTCAATCTCTGTAACGGAATAACTGAAGTAATCAATACCCAAACATGAAGTACATGATATATTCTCGAGACCAATTAGGTCAATACATGCCGAAATCATATCTAAAGAGGGAACATCCTCAAACAACTGCAATCTAGAATGGTCTATATTAGATACTCCATAACAATAAGCTCATCCATACTCAACAATATAATCAGGGGTAGATCCGAAAGTTACTTACAATCAATAATCTAAAGTCATCAATCTCCTTTGAACTCTATTTAAGATTCAAAAAACTGAACACAAATCTCATATCAATTCCAACTCTAACTAATTTCAAATACCGATCCAATCATTAAGAAATTCAATCTCTTAATAAAGTAACATCATAGCAAATCCGTCCTCAATACCCAAATGAATCCTCATCTATGTTATTACCAAAAGAAAGAATAGCAAGTCTGATAAGTACTCCACGTAAATATGAATCTATCCATAATCACGAATCAATCCAACTCAAGACCAATTCAGTTACAATTCAGGTTCCTTTACAACTAGTCTGAATCCGAACAGTTTCACATGAAATGATATAACTCTAATATCTCAATGTACAAATATAAGATCCATATACTTCAGATGCTCAAATATGAACTAATCCATCCAATCAATAGATCGAGTCAGGTTACAGTCTAAGATGTATTAGTACTAGACCTAAGCCAACAATGGCGAACTAGATACACATGAAATGACGCTGATACAAGCTCATATCAACTACACAATTAAGGTGAACAATCATTGATATCTCATGAAGTGATACAAGTAATCAAACTGGTAAAATATAATAGAAAGTCACATGAAATGATAAGAGAAACATGTAAACATATACCGGCAACAGTAAATAAAGAAATACATATGTACAAGCACTCACATGAAATGACGTAGTTTTGGAACTGAATCGCCGTCTGGTCTTCACTGCACGAACCGGTACGAATATCCGGATCATCCCATGGGTCGGTCTTCGAATCGCCTGTGTACTGTGTCCACAACGAGCACGTATCTGGATCTCTTGTAACAGATCCGGATCGTTGCAATATGCCACCGAACACTCATAGACACACGTGCACATATACAATACACACTATACATGCACTCTACAGATACGTGCACACCGTCAAGCATACGCCCATACATATACATACTCGTATACATTACATATACATATATAAATACATACACACACATGCAAGTATATTAAAAACACACACGCACACATACATCATAATGTAATACATGCACCCACACTCACGTGCACATACACACACCCATTTGCATGCATTCACATAAATTGAAACACCCACACATTATCTTATACATAATTACATGCATAATTAAACACACACCCCCCATGCAATTAAACAAAGAGAGAAGGGGGAATAGACTCACGACCAAAGGGGCGGCTTGCAGCGCTTTGATGGAGGCAGCGGGGGCCGCAGAGAAGATCTCATCGTGAAGGGCGTGAGTGCGTTCGCACTTGCCAACGGTGATCAACGATGATCCACAGAGAGGTGAAAGAAGGGCAACGACCATGGGAATGAATAGCACACACAAACCTTTCCACACACATTAACATGTACACCATGCATGCATAAATTCATGCATGCACATTAAACTAACATACAGTAACATTAATCAAAAAGACACACACCTACCCACATGTAAAACATTAATACAACTAGCAAATAAATAAAAAGAGAGAGAGAGAGAGATAGAGAGAGAGATAGAGAAGGGACACTCACAACAAAGATGCAACGCGAGACTCGGCGGAGTTTCGAGGTGGTTCACGGCTCCGATGTTGGAGTCGGATGATGTCGGAGGCTCGCCGGAATGTTTGCATAGGAGATCGGGTTCCCGCGGAGGGGTCACGGAGCTTCGATAATGAAAATCCGGCCATGGGGGAAAATAACACAAACATTAATTAACCCCTACACACAAATATATAACAGACACATATCATAACATATTAATATATACTTACATATTAACAAACTTGTATACACTGTAAGAGAGAGAAACACATGCACACAAAAATAATAAACGCACACATGCCCACAGATTTACACCCAGACACACACAACACACACATGTATGAACAGTTTACGCTAATACAAAAAAACACAGGGTGAGAGAGAGAAAAAAGAGAGATGGAGAGAGGGGAATCACGCTCAGGGGTGTGGAGCTCGGCCGTGGGGGCTCACGACTGAGGAGAGGCCGGTGTACAGTGGCGAAGGTCGGAGCACGGTGATGAGGCTCACAGCGGAGCGCGGAGAGGAAGGGAGCTATGGCGAGGTCTCGCGGGTGAGATGCTCGCGCTTCGATGATGGTTAGGATGAGGAGGAGGTATGGTGGTGTGGGTTCTCGGGTGTTGACGAAGTGGATATTCGGCCAAGGGGGATGCTCTCGGCTGTACATGTGATGGTGGTGCGTCGAGGGAAGATCTCGGTGAAGTTCGTGCAGAGGGTTTGATTGAGGAGATTCTGTCTCCTCGTTTTAAAATACCACAAGTGCACGGTAGGTTGTTGTAGCATTTGAGGGTATGTCCACAGGGAAGATATTTCTTGTGATCCTAACACGATTTAAGCGAATTAGTTGGGAAAAATAATTAGTTGGTGTGAACTAAGTTGTCAAAGAAAAGGGTCATGCACCTACGGTAGAATCCCATAAGCTATTGTTCATGTGGTGATATTTGTCTCTTAACTTAATGATTACACAATAATAACTTCTTATCTCAATGATATAAAATCCTAGATCTTTAGTCCTAAGCACAAGATATTAATTTAATCGAATATTCCATCAAAGTAACTGAATTGTGGAGTTAATTTGCACACAAATATAGATATTCAAATGAAAGAGTTAAGGTTTAGAAACAACCTCGAGTGCTCCACAAATGTATTCAAAGATCAATATACCCTTTCTTATCTCCGTTATAGCATAGGGCTATACCGAGTCGATTCTCAGGGAGAGCTAGCGATGGAAGCGTTACGGTCCGTAGTGAAGAAAGTAAACGAAGTGTCTTCTTTGTTCTTAAAAGAATAAAACAATCATGGAAAAGAATATGAAAGAAGTGGTGGCTTCGTGCATGATGGAAAAGGAAAAGAAATCAAGAATGAAGATGAAGAAAACCATGACTAGCTAACTAACTTGCTAACTTACTAATCTCCTTGATAGTGATGCTTGCCTCATGTTGATTCATCGGCATAGATTTGTCTTGCGTGTTGACCTAATTACTTTCTCACTTGGATGACGGGGGGTTTACCCATCGGAGAAGAGAAGACCATCCAACTTGCAAGATGAACTTAAGCAATCACCCACGAGTTGGAAGTTAAGCAAGGTTAGTGTTAGCTAGTACATGTAGAAAAGTTAGCTATAAGCCATTAAAAGAAAATAAAAGCAAGCATGAAGTAAAATTGCAAGGAAATAAAAGCATGAATTAAAGAAAGCAAGTAATACTAGAATTTGCTTAAGTAGAGTTGAAGAGAATGGATCAATCCTTGCTCCACAAGTGTCACCCTTGCTTACACAAGCTCTCTCTCTCTTACAATCTCTCTCTTGCAAAGATCTAGGGAAGAAGAGGAAGGAGAACTAAAACCTAAAGAAAAACCTAAGAAAATACATGCAACTAATCTCTAATCTCCTTCTCTTGCTGTTCATTTTTTGCTCGCAGGTCCAGGTGCAGTATTATAGGCCTCAGAAGAACTCTCCAGAAGACGAACAGGTGGCCAGAATCTGGGGCTCAACGGCCCTAGATTTGCGGCAAATTGGCGGGAAAATCCCGGATTTTGCGGCAATATCTCAACCGTTTGGCAACAACTTTCTGTTGTGAGTTGGTTGCGAGGTTGTTATCCACGTGGCCTTCTAGAATCTTGAGTTGTTACGCGGATCTCTCTGGATTCTGATTTTAAATTTGGGCTTTATCTTGGGCTTGGAATTAATCTCTTTAATTATTGCTAATTAAAGAGATTATTGGGCTTTCTCTCATTTCAGTTGTGGACCTGTAAAAATACAGAGAAGATGAGTGAAAATCATATATTTATTTCCTAAAATGCATGGGAATGATATGGTAAAATATGCACATTTGTGTACTAATCACACCCCCACACTTATTCTTTTGCTCGTCCCGAGCAAAACAAAGAAAAGAAAAACTATACTACCAATTTTATTACACCACTTTCGCAGGTGACGCGATTGCACTGAGCACGTGCAACAAGCCGTTAAACCTCTAGGTTACCCTAGAGGAGGAGTGTTGTCTCCTGAGGGTTTTCAGCGGATTACACCCACAAAATCCATAAAGAAAGAAGACAAATGTTAGTGTTTTGAAAATGCATTTTGAAAGAGAGACATGTTTTCAAACTATTTTTGCAAAAATATAAGTGATCTTAGGTCATAAGTCCACCTATAATCATTCTTCCTTAAACTTAGTCTCCATGCAAGATCTTATCTTCAATTAAGGTAAGAGTTCAAAATTGGATTGAATACTTTATCTTTATAAAACCTAGATAATATGCACACCGTGTTCAGTGAAAATTTCTGGGATTTCAACTCCAACCATCAAGCCATTTATTTATTTATATATATTTTTTTCTTTTTTTCTTCCCTTAGTTTAGGCTTTCTAGTTTACCCTTGTAGCGAGCCTATAACCGATGACTCCCAAACCAGACGGTCTTAGGGCACCAGATGAGAAAACATCCCTCGGGTTTAAGGTCTCGAGTAAAAAAGGCCACAAAACTAAAGGGGATTATTTATTTTATCACCGTTAGGCGTGAATAATCATGCTTCTTGAGGCACAATTGTCTAGCTTAATAAGTGATGTTTATTTATATATATATTTTTTTTCTTTTTTTTCTTTATTTTTTTATATGGCATTTTTGGTCTTTGTCTCCATCCCAAGAAATGTGTAAGAGTAAAGTGCATATTTATCTAAGGCAAAAAATTCAAGATAAGAATATCTCACCAATTTACTTACTTATCCTATAATTTCAAACAAGATCTATTATTTCAACAAGGTTTAAGATGTCATAATTAAGGCTTTCTTAATTTCTAAGATACATCTTAATTTTCTTAAAAATAGATCAAAACTTTTTGTCTCTTATTTCAAAAAGTTATTTTTTTTTTTCTTTTCTTTTTTTTATTTTTTATTTTTGTAAAAGAAATGTAAAAGAAAGAAAATCTAAAAACTCTATGTTAATAAACCCTCCCCCACACTTATCTCATGCATTGTCCTCAATGCATCGTGATATATATATATGCATGAAACAAATAGAGAGGGAAGGAAAAAATTACCTCAAGGTGGTGGTTCCGGTGGCGGTCTGATTGGTCCACGAAACATGGCCCAATCAACTTTTCTTTGGGTTTTGAGGAACCCACCAGAAATATCATGAATATGACCCACTAAAAAGATAAATCCATGAAGGATCTTTATTAAGTACTGGACCCCATCTAATTTCCATTTTTCATAATTAATTTCGGAGTCAAATTTGTCAACCACCTTGTCCCAGAATGGAGTATGAAATGATAGAACGGTTGACTTGGACTCAGGGAGGACAGGAACTAATACCGACTCAGGAAGGTGACTTAAGTCGGGTAAAGGTTCAGGAGTCGAAGTGAGTTCATGAATTGGGTCCAAGTCAAGAAAATGAAGCTCAAATCCACAATCATTTCCCCCAGATGGAATGTGACTATCTAAGATTAGTGATTCAAGTTCAGGAGGGTTGGGAATCAAAACTGACTCTAAAATGTTACTCTAATTGGGTAACAAAACAGGAGTTAATAATGATTCAGGTATTTGAACTAAATCACAAACTTGAGGGTCAAAGTCACATTCCACATTGAGTTTAATATCAAAAAATGAAGAACTTGCCAATTTGTCAATGGGATTTTCAGAAGTGTATAATTGGTCAAGTTCAAGATGATCCTCAAGGATGGGTGATTCAATTTCATTATGAATTGGGACAGGATCCAAAGTTGACTCCGGAAAAAGATTGAAGTCAGGTAAAGTTACCGGAGTCATTATTGAATCAGGAAAAAGAAGTGAATCACTAAGTTGGGGTTCAAGATCACATTCCTCATGTAATTCAATTCCACAAAAAAGTGAACTTGCCAATTTATCAATGGGACTTTCAAAAGTATGGAATTGGTCAAGTTCAATATGATCACCATAAATGATTGGTGATTCAATTTCACAATGGACAGGCACTGGATCCAATACTGACTCGGGAAATGAAGTGAAATCATGTGAAGACACTGGAGTCATAATTGGATCAGGAAGTAAAATTGAATCATCATATGGAAGTTCAGGATCATATTCATGCTCAAGTTCAATTTCAGGAAAAGGAAAACTTGCCAAAATGTCAATGGGATCTGAATTTGGACAAGTTCAGGTGATTGTGCTGAAATTGAATCTGGATTTCCAAGACTACATGACTCTTTGGTTTTAACAGAGTGGCTAGTGACATTAGAAATAGGATGAGAATGAAGAGTTTGGATCATCAAATTTATGTCACGATTTCTAGCATTTTGAGCATGAGTCATGTCTTCAAGCATCTTTCCATAATTGATGACTTCATTATGTTGATGAAAAGATGAAGTGTTGTCTTGGAAGTGATGGTAAAATTGTGAGTCCATCAGATTTTGTGAGTGTTGTTTGGACTCAAGCAAGAATTCCTTACTCGTTCCCTAAGCAGATGGTTGTTCATTATAATAAGGTGGAACTGAGTAAGACTCTTGAAAATACTGTGGAATTGGAGGGGCAAATGTTTCTTGAAGTTGTTGCTCGACCCTCTGAAGATTGGCTTCTAAACTCCTTAGTAACTCAGATTTTTCTTCAATTGGAGATTCAGAAAAAGGAGTATATGAAGCGGAATCGGGAAATGAATACTGTGGACAAGGTGAATATGGTGGACAAGGAATTTGAGAATTTGACTCGGGGTACGTGAATCCCCAATGACTCGGTGAAGAGTTAAAATTATTATGAAAATCATAGTTATTAGATGGGGGGGTATGGGTCATATTGATTCGGATAAGGCCAACCCGGCGTATGTGGTTGGTGCGTATTGTAAAACACCGGGTTGGAATTATCCGAATATGGAGTCGGTGTGAAATATGGATTATTATTAGGATGGAAAGAATTGTTGAATGCCATATCACACAAAAAATCACAATCAAAAAGAAAAATCAAACAACAAACAAAAAAGAAGAGAAAAAAATCAAAACCAAGCCAAAAGAAGGGTTGACCTAGACCTAGACGACTCCTAATTGATTAGACTGTCCACAGGAGGTTTAGTGTAGACTTTGACTACAAGCTAATCAGCCAGGAAAGGTCAAGGTTGTTGGGAGGTTTTCCGTCAGAGACGTTCCTTAATTAAGTAACCACCAACCTTCGGGCTTTCGGCCCTCAATCCTTTCCTAGACACTGATTTACAAGAGTCAATTTCCAACACTTTCCCCCTTAGGATAATCTCCTAAATGAGTCTGAGATGTCCCTAGGGCCAACGTCTATTTTTTTATTAAATTAGGCTTGGGTTAGTGAGTGCTTGGGAAAATGATTTTCGGGCTAAGGAAAGGGTAATGAAATCCCCACCTTATCTTATTTACGGGTTATGCCCTTAAAATTGAATTGTACAAGTGTACAAGAATATATAACTAAAATTCACTCAAAGCATGAAAATCAAGCAAGAGATGATTCCTAGTCTACATGCAATGCAAACGTACCTTGCCTCCAGCACTCTTCAACAGTAAAAGTAAAGAAATTGAAAGACACGTGCCTAGAAATGCAAATGTCTAAACAATTTTTTTTAACTTTTCAAACAATTTTTTACTGTTGATTAAATTAGCAGGTATATGGTGAAAAATACAGGAATTCAAGTATAGCAGAAGCTGTATTTTGCAGAGCTGGAGACCCTGCAGAAATTTTGTGAGTAGTCAACTCAGGATTGATGCAGATCCGCGGCAAAAATCAGGATTCCGCGGCAAAACTGAGGGATCCTGGTCTCTGCTTTCGAGAGCAGAGGCCCAGGTCCACTTATTGAAAAACACCTAGAGGGGGGGGGGGTGAATAGGTGTGAATGCTAATCTAATGATCTTTTTAAACTTTTAATTAAATGAGTGATGCAACGATCTCTCAAAACACGACTAAGAGCCGAATACCCCTTGCGAGGTTCTGAACTCCTTCCTCCCAATTCCCCTAGATATGGGTTAGAGGTGCGCAATGCAACCGTGTTGTATTGAGGTGTGATCGATCAATGCCAAGTATGATGATGAGAAATGAGATGCACACAATGTAACCCAACAAGTATAGCAAGTAAAGTAAACAAGACAAGATTGCACAAGTAGAGGGTTAGTTCTCAAGCAAATAATTCAAGACAAAATAAAGCAAGAGAAATTGAAAGCAAGAATAACGCAAAGGCAATCGCAAACAAGATGATTTGTTTCGAGGTTCGAGCACACTTGCTCTAGTCCCCGCCTTCACCTCCGTGAAGGGTTTCCACTATCCACCGAGGATGCCTTTACAATTGGTCTACCGAAGACCGAGCACCGAGCTTTACCAAGTACAAAGGACCTCTACCGAAGAGGTTGCTCCACAAGGAAAGGAATACAAGAACAAAGTGATCAACAACAAGATCAGTACACTATTTCTCAAACTCTTTTACAAACACTCTCACTTCAATTACAATTTCACTATAGAATGAGTATAGGATTTTTGGCTCTATGAAGTGTGGTGAGAAAAACTTCAGTTGTAGAGAGATATTAGCAATCAAACACAACTGAAAAACTAGCTCAAAAAGAATTGGAATGAAAGCTTTAAACTCTTTTCTTTTCTCTTTTGAAAACAATGTAAACTTGAGGATTTTTCTAAGTAATATGAAGGAGAGACTTCTCCTCTATTTATAGGGTTGAAAATAAGTTAAAAACATTTTCTTTTCACCTAATTCAACCTGCAAAAGCACCCCAACAACTCTCCAAAAGTCTGTTAAAACAGAAAAAGAAAACAGATTTTCAGAAAATCCCAAAGAGGAAAGAGCCGTTGCTAAGTTGCAGGCTTGGCGGTCGACCGGTCCGGTCGACCGCCAGCCTAGCTGGAAGTAGCCGTTGGCTCCCGGTCGACCGGTCCGGTCGACCGACCCAAAAGGAGGAAACACAGTTTCCTTCTTCCGGTCGACCGGTCCGGTCGACCGAAAATTCCCGAGAGCAGAATGCTCTCCGTCGGTCGACCGGTCCGGTCGACCGACGGACATGCACAAACAGTGCATGTCCAGACACAGCGCCGGTCGACCGGGCCGGTCGACCGATGTTGCCTGAAACTGAAAAACTGGGCTGTTTTGAGTTAGAAAAATTTTGATAAATATTTTAAAAATACATATAGCTAAGTATTATGCAGAAAATAGTTTATACACATGTTTTAAACAAGTTTTTCAGGATATAAAGCTTTGGTACATGTATATATAAACTAAGGCATAAAACTTAGAAATAACCATTTTCAATAACTATTTTCAAAACATAGGAAATACATGAAATAAGTGTGTGTGCAAATCCTAGAGCCAAATTTCCTATATTCAAACTTTAACATTCTAAACTTACAAACTTCTAAAGGACTTCAAAGCTATTCTTCAAGGTGGGCTATCTTCACTTGATCTTCAATATTGCAACTTGAGCCCAATTGGAGTTGACTTGAGTCCAAAACCTTGTATTTGTGAGAGAAGACTTCTAGTATGAATAGAAATCTGAAAACACACTTAAACAACAAATGTTATTAGTACAAATAACTAATATGTTTTGTAATCATCAAAATACACTAAACAAGGGTAATTGTAACCTTGGGCCAACAATCTCCCCCTTTTTGATGATGACAAAACATATAGGTTATTGAAACAAATAAAGGAGGAAAAGCTTGGAAAGCTCCCCCTCAAACAATGCTATGTATTTATCATGAATATGAAAAGCTATGTAAGCATACATAAAGCAAAACACAATAGTTTTTGTCAAAAACTCAAAGAAACACAAACTTTCTTTTTATTCATGAAATGAAACTCAAATAGTATCAAACTAAGAAAGTTTAAACTTAAACACTTATTTTCCAAATATCTCAACAAACTTATTCTCCCCCTTTTTGTCATACATCAAAAAGGGTTAAAAACAAAATTTTAATTTTAAGAATCTATAATACAAACATTCAACTCACCACAAATAAATGAAAATCTAGCATAATCTAAAGGTTTAGTAAAAATATCGGCAAGTTGAAAATCGGTAGAAACATAATCAATATCAATATCACCTTTCTCATAATGATCTCTAAGAAAGTGATACCTAATGTCAATGTGTTTGGTTTTACTATGTTGATTTGCATTCTTTGTCATGTGAATAGTACTAGTATTATCACAAAATATTTTAACATGATCAAAGTGTAAATCATAGTCAAGGAGAGTATGTTTCATCCAAAGAACTTGTGCACAACAAGCTCCGGCCGCAACACACTCCGCCTCGGCGGTTGATAGGGCTACCGAATTTTGCTTTTTGGAAGACCAAGATACAAGACAATTACCTAAGAATTGACATGTTCCACTTGTGCTCTTCCTATCTACCCTACAACCCGCATAGTCGGCATCCGAAAAACTCTTCATTTCAAATAATCCGGTTTTAGGATGCCATAAACCCATTTCAATAGTGCTCTTAAGGTATCTAATTATGCGTTTAACCGCTATTATGTGAGATTCTTTAGGACAAGATTGAAAACGTGCACAAAGAAAAACGGAAAACATAATATCCGGCCTACTAGCCGTCAAATAAAGCAAGCTACCAATCATGCTTCTATAAAGTTTAATGTCTACACTTTTACCTTGTTCATCCTTGTCAAGCTTTGTAGTTGTTGCCATGGGAGTTTTGCTTACTCTTGATCCTTCAAGCCCAAACCTTTTGATTAGTTCCTTTGTGTACTTGGCTTGATTAATGAAGATCCCATCCTTCCTTTGCTTGATTTGGAGTCCAAGAAAATAGTTGAGCTCCCCATCATAGACATTTCAAATTCATCCTTCATGCATGACTCAAAAGCTTTGCAAAGAGATTCATTAGTAGAACCAAAAATAATATCATCTACATAAATTTGCACAATAAGAATGTCATTTTCTACATGTTTGTAAACAAGGTTGTGTCAATTTTTCCTTTCTTAAAACCATTTGAAATCAAAAAGGAGGAAAGTCTTTCATACCAAGCCCTAGGGGCTTGTTTTAAACCATAAAGAGCTTTATCTAATTTAAAAACAAAATCCGGATGTGTAGGATCAACAAACCCGGGGGGTTGTTCAACATACACCTCCTCTTCAATAAATCCATTTAGAAAAGCACTTTTAACATCCATTTGAAATAATTTGAAATCTTTATATGAGGCAAATGCTAATGTCATCCGTATGGCTTCAAGCCGTGCTACGGGTGCAAAGGTTTCTTCAAAATCGATCCCTTCGATTTGAGTGTAACCTTGGGCAACTAACCTAGCCTTGTTTCTAACTACATTACCCGATTCATCCAACTTATTCTTAAAGATCCACTTAGTACCAATTGTTGGTCTATCGTGGGGCCTAGGAACAAGGTGCCAAACTTGGTTGCGCTCAAATTGATTGAGCTCCTCTTGCATGGCTAGCAACCAATATGAATCGGCCTCGGCTTCGAGCACATTTTTGGGTTCTATGTGTGAAATAAATGCAAAGTGGCCACAATAATCTTGAATTTTAGAGCGAGTAGTTACCCCTTTTGATACTTCACCTATGACGAGGTCCTTGGGATGATGAGGATTGAATCTCCAATCCTTAGGTAGTGGTTGAGTAGGCTCCACCTCATTTGTTTGATGTTCATTTCCTTGTGCCTCTTCCACTTTGGCTTCACTTCCATCATCATCCTTTGGCTTGTCTCCCATGGTAGAAGCATCCTTCAAGGTGACTTTCTCCAAGCCTTCATGCAAAGCATCTATTTCTACAACATTCTTAACAAACTTGTTAGATTCCTCAAACTTAACATGAATAGACTCTTCAATAGTCAAAGATGATCTAATGAAAACTCTATAAACTTTACTAGTGTTTGAGTAACCTACAAAAATAGCCTCATAAGATTTAGGATCAAATTTTCCTAAAAAATCTTTTGTGTTTAAAACAAAGCATTTGCAACCAAAAACTTTAAAATAGGAAACATTAGGTTTTCTAGAAAAATACATTTCAAAAGAAGTTTTAGTTGTATTTTTACACAAGAAAACACGATTAGATATGTAGCATGATGTATTTACGGCCTCGGCCCACAAATAATGTGGTAGACCATATTCACTTAGCATTGTCCTAGCCATCTCTTGTAATGTTCTATTTTTCCGTTCAACTACTCCATTTTGTTGTGGAGTTCTAGGACAAGAAAGTTCATGCTTTATTCCATGTTCATAACAAAAAGTGGTAAAGGGTTGGTTAATGAATTCACCTCCTCTATCACTTCTTATTCTCAAAATCGAAACATTTTTTCTTTTCAACTCTTTTCTTAAAAATTTGGAAATATGAAAATGCTTGGCTTTTATGTTCAAGAAAGAAAACCCAAGTGAATCTTGAAAAATCATCAACCAAAACATAAGCAAATCTATTCCCACTTAGACTTTTGGTTTGTGTTGGGCCAAATAGATCCATATGGATTAACTCCAAAGGACGTGATGTCATGATATCCTTAATTGACTTGAAAGAAGACTTAGTTTGTTTCCCAAATTGACATGCGTCACAAACTCGGTCCTTTTCAAAATTTAAGCAAGGAATACCTTTCACCATTTCCTTTGAATTTAATCTAGAAATATGATCAAAAGAAATATGCCCTAATCTCCTATGCCACAACCAAGAGTCATCATCGAGGACTTTCAAACAAGTAATATTACAAGACATATTTAACATATCAATCATATAAACATTACTTTCACGAAAACCGGAAAATACACAAACATTAGAAATTCTATCAATAACTTTACAAGCAACATTATCAAAAACAACATCAAAACCTTTATCACAAAGTTGACTAACACTTAAGAGATTATGCTTGAGGCCATCAACCAAAACTACATTTTCAATTAAAGGAGAGGTGCCAAGTTTTACATTACCAATACCGATGATTTTACCCTTGGCGTCATCTCCGAAGGTGACGATGCCACCTTCATGATATCTTGATAGGGTTGCAAAGTTGTTGATGTCCCAAGTCATGTGCCTTGAGCAACCGCTATCAAGATACCACAAACCTCTACGTCGTTGGGCTTTGGAAAGTACCTACATCATTTAAAACAATTGTTGACTTTGGTACCCAAACTTTCTTGGGTCCTTGAAAGTTAGTGTTACGAACCCAAACATTATGATGTGATGCACTTAGTCTATCATAACAAAAATTAGCTAAGTGTCCTTTCCGCCCACAATGTGAACATGAGTACACTTTTCTATACATGAAAGCATGATGTGTAGTGTGAGCATGTTTTGAGGTTTTGCCATGTTGTTTAGGTTGTGTAGCATGAACATGAACATGAGCATGAGCATTTGTCTTTGGGGCTTGTTTCTTAGGAAATATAGCCTCAATTTTCTTCTTGTTAAACTCACAATCTTTCAAAACAACACTTAATGAGTCTAATCTTTCCTTAAGCATAGAAACTTCATTTGAATCAATTAGTGGGGCCTTACCTTTGCAAGAGATCTTATATTTTTCAAAATCATTTTTGGTAGTGGCCAAAGTGGAAACCAACTCATCCTTTTCTTTTGTAAGAGTAAAAACTTGAAGACTTAAAGATTCATTTTCCTTTTTCATTTTAATATACTTTTTCTTTAAGAAATCATAGTTTTGTGACAACTCAACAAAAGCCTCTTCTAACACATCCATAGAAAGTTCATTATCATGAGAAGGGGAAGAGGTTACCTTGCTTGTGCCTTCATTAGCCATGAAGCACATGTTGGCGGTGTCTATTTCTTCCTCGGATTCGGTCTCCGAATCCCAAGTTGCCTTTATAGCCTTCTTCTTGTAAGGCTTCTTTGAAGTGGAAGGCTTTGCTTTTTCCGGACACTCCGCCACAATGTGTCCCGGTTTTTGGCAATTGAAGCATAGATCTTTCTTTCTTCTTTGCCTCCTTGCCATCTCCTTCTACCTTGGTACTTCGCCTTGTTGTACATCCTCCGGACATTCTTAACAAGGAGTGAGAGCTCCTCATCATCTTCTTCTTCATCATCTTCATCGGAGTGTGTAGCTTGACTCTTGAAGGCGATGGTCTTCTTCTTGGTAGGAGCCATGTCCTCCCTTGCTTTCCTTTCCATCTCATGGGTTTTGAGGTTCCCAATGAGACCTATGAGCTCCATCTCTTCATTGTCATTGAGTTCCTTCAAGGTTGTAGCTTTAACTTCCCATGAAGGAGGAAGAGCCCGGATTATCTTCCTTACTCTTTGATCATTGTTGATATCTTCACCTAAAGAAGAGAGTCCATTAGTAATCTTGGTAAATCTTGTAATCATATCATCTATGGTTTCATTGTCTTGCATGCTAAATGTTTCATATTGAGACCGAAGAAGGTCAATCTTAGCCTTCTTTACTTGTGAGGTCCCCTCATGAGTGACTATCAAGTGTGACCAAATCTCAAATGCGGATTTACAATGTATAACCCTAGCTATGTCATCATCATTTAGGGCTTGAAGAAGTGCATAGTGAGCTTTGACATTGGCATCGAATTCCTTAGTCTCTATTTCGGACCAAGTGGATTCGTCACCGGGGGGTACACTAAAGGACTTAGTCACGGCCTTTGCAACTCGGCTACCTAGAGATTGCAAAAACACAGTCATCTTAACTTTCCATATGGGAAAGTTAAGTCCATCAAACTTAGGAGGGGTTTTAATTCCATCGGCCATTTTTACTATATGAATATGAATGAAATGATTAGCAAATTAGGATCTTCTCTAAGGTGGTTAAACCAAATCCTAGAGTCCAAGCTCTGATACCAATTGAAAAACACCTAGAGGGGGGGTGAATAGGTGTGAATGCTAATCTAATGATCTTTTTAAACTTTTAATTAAATGAGTGATGCAACGATCTCTCAAAACACGACTAAGAGCCGAATACCCCTTGCGAGGTTCTGAACTCCTTCCTCCCAATTCCCCTAGATATGGGTTAGAGGTGCGCAATGCAACCGTGTTGTATTGAGGTGTGATCGATCAATGCCAAGTATGATGATGAGAAATGAGATGCACACAATGTAACCCAACAAGTATAACAAGTAAAGTAAACAAGACAAGATTGCACAAGTAGAGGGTTAGTTCTCAAGCAAATAATTCAAGACAAAATAAAGCAAGAGAAATTGAAAGCAAGAATAACGCAAAGGCAATCGCAAACAAGATGATTTGTTTCGAGGTTCGAGCACACTTGCTCTAGTCCCGCCTTCACCTCCGTGAAGGGTTTCCACTATCCACCGAGGATGCCTTTACAATTGGTCTACCGAAGACCGAGCACCGAGCTTTACCAAGTACAAAGGACCTCTACCGAAGAGGTTGCTCCACAAGGAAAGGAATACAAGAACAAAGTGATCAACAACAAGATCACTACACTATTTCTCAAACTCTTTTACAAACACTCTCACTTCAATTACAATTTCACTATAGAATGAGTATAGGATTTTTGGCTCTATGAAGTGTGGTGAGAAAAACTTCAGTTGTAGAGAGATATTAGCAATCAAACACAACTAAAAAACTAGCTCAAAAAGAATTGGAATGAAAGCTTTAAACTCTTTTCTTTTCTCTTTTGAAAACAATGTAAACTTGAGGATTTTTCTAAGTAATATGAAGGAGAGACTTCTCCTCTATTTATAGGGTTGAAAATAAGTTAAAAACATTTCTTTTCACCTAATTCAACCTGCAAAAGCACCCCAACAACTCTCCAAAAGTCTGTTAAAACAGAAAAAGAAAACAGATTTTCAGAAAATCCCAAAGGGGAAAGAGCCGTTGCTAAGTTGCAGGCTTGGCGGTCGACCGGTCCGGTCGACCGCCAGCCTAGCTGGAAGTAGCCGTTGGCTCCCGGTCGACCGGTCCGGTCGACCGACCCAAAAGGAGGAAACACATTTCCTTCTCCGGTCGACCGGTCCGGTCGACCGAAAATTCCCGAGAGCAGAATGCTCTCCGTCGGTCGACCGGTCCGGTCGACCGACGGACATGCACAAACAGTGCATGTCCAGACACAGCGCCGGTCGACCGGGCCGGTCGACCGATGTTGCCTGAAACTGAAAAACTGGGCTGTTTTGAGTTAGAAAAATTTTGATAAATATTTTAAAAATACATATAGCTAAGTATTATGCAGAAAATAGTTTATACACATGTTTTAAACAAGTTTTTCAGGATATAAAGCTTTGGTACATGTATATATAAACTAAGGCATAAAACTTAGAAATAACCATTTTCAATAACTATTTTCAAAACATAGGAAATACATGAAACAAGTGTGTGTGCAAATCCTAGAGCCAAATTTTCTATATTCAAACTTTAACATTCTAAACTTACAAACTTCTAAAGGACTTCAAAGCTATTCTTCAAGGTGGGCTATCTTCACTTGATCTTCAATATTGCAACTTGAGCCCAATTGGAGTTGACTTGAGTCCAAAACCTTGTATTTGTGAGAGAAGACTTCTAGTATGAATAGAAATCTGAAAACACACTTAAACAACAAATGTTATTAGTACAAATAACTAATATGTTTTGTAATCATCAAAATACACTAAACAAGGGTAATTGTAACCTTGGGCCAACACTTATATGTCACTGCAATTAAAATTTTCCTGTTCTTCAACCTGTAACCCGCAACAGAGAAGACAATGCGTTTAGTTCTTCACTTTAAACCAAAAACCGTTGCTCTCCCCGGCAACGGCGCCAATTTGATTAAGACGGGAAAGGTGTTGTATTGTGGAGTTAATTTACACACAAATATAGATATTCAAATGAAAGAGTTAAGGTTTAGAAACAACCTCGAGTGCTCCACAAATGTATTCAAAGATCATTATACCCTTTCTTATCTCCGTTATAGCATAGGGCTATACCGAGTCGATTCTCAGGGAGAGCTAGCGATGGAAGCGTTACGGTCCGTAGTGAAGAAAGTAAACGAAGTGTCTTCTTTGTTCTTAAAAGAATAAAACAATCATGGAAAAGAATATGAAAGAAGTGGTGGCTTCGTGCATGATGGAAAAGGAAAAGAAATCAAGAATGAAGATGAAGAAAACCATGACTAGCTAACTAACTTGCTAACTTACTAATCTCCTTGATAGTGATGCTTGCCTCATGTTGATTCATCGGCATAGATTTGTCTTGCGTGTTGACCTAATTACTTTCTCACTTGGATGACGGGGGGTTTTACCCATCGGAGAAGAGAAGACCATCCAACTTGCAAGATGAACTTAAGCAATCACCCATGAGTTGGAAGTTAAGCAAGGTTAGTGTTAGCTAGTACATGTAGAAAAGTTAGCTATAAGCCATTAAAAGAAAATAAAAGCAAGCATGAAGTAAAATTGCAAGGAAATAAAAGCATGAATTAAAGAAAGCAAGTAATACTAGAATTTGCTTAAGTAGAGTTGAAGAGAATGGATCAATCCTTGCTCCACAAGTGTCACCCTTGCTTACACAAGCTCTCTCTCTCTTACAATCTCTCTCTTGCAAAGATCTAGGGAAGAAGAGGAAGGAGAACTAAAACCTAAAGAAAAACCTAAGAAAATACATGCAACTAATCTCTAATCTCCTTCTCTTGCTGTTCATTTTTGCTCGCAGGTCCAGGTGCAGTATTTATAGGCCTCAGAAGAACTCTCCAGAAGACGAACAGGTGGCCAGAATCTGGGGCTCAACGGCCCTAGATTTGCGGCAAATTGGCGGGAAAATCCCGGATTTTGCGGCAATATCTCAACCGTTTGGCAACAACTTTCTGTTGTGAGTTGGTTGCGAGGTTGTTATCCACGTGGCCTTCTAGAATCTTGAGTTGTTACGCGGATCTCTCTGGATTCTGATTTCAAATTTGGGCTTTATCTTGGGCTTGGAATTAATCTCTTTAATTATTGCTAATTAAAGAGATTATTGGGCTTTCTCTCATTTCAGTTGTGGACCTGTAAAAATACAGAGAAGATAAGTGAAAATCATATATTTATTTGCTAAAATGCATGGGAATGATATGGTAAAATATGCACATTTGTGTACGAATCAGTGCACCAAATCGAGAAAAATATTCTCCTTTAAGAATTTAACAACAACCTTGTTGTCATTGATCCTGCTTGCCACAACTTCTACCCATTTGGACATGTAATCAATGGCAACCAAAATATAGAGATTTTCAAATGGGTTTGGAAATGGTCCCATGAAGTCAATGCCCCCACACATCAAATATTTCGACTGTTAATATTTTGTCTAACGACATCATGTTCCTCCTTATGATCCTGCCCACATGTTGACATTAAGTGCAACATTTGCAGAACTCGTGAGCGTCTTAAAGAGGGTGGGCCAATAAAAATATTACAGGACCTTTTCTGCAGTCTTCTTTGCTCCAAGTGCCCCCCACAAGCTTGGTCATGCCAGAATGACAAGATGCTTTTGTGTTCTTCTTCAAGGACACACCTCCTAAAGATCTGATCAGGCAGTACTTCCACAGATATGGATCATCCCAATAGAAGTATTTCAATTGAGAGCGAAACTTATATTTGTATTGTCTTGACCATTCTTTAGGTGTTTTCCTGGACACGAGGAAGTTGACAATATCAGCGAACCGTGGCTCTCTTATCATGGCAAACAGTTGTTCGTCAGAAAAGTGTTTGTTTATGGGTACATTAGAGGATAGAGTATTTGGTGAACAGGACATGTGATCAGCCACCAGATTATCGGTCCCCTTTTTGTCCCTGATTTGAAAGTCAAATTCTTAAAGTAGCAATATCAATCTTATCAGTCTTACCTTCGCATCCTTCTTTGTCAACAAATATTTTAGAGCTGCGTGGTCAGTGTAGACAGTGATTTGTGAGCCAATCAAGTAAGACCTAAACTTTTCAAGCGCAAAGACCACGACTAAGAATTCTTTCTCTGTTAGTGGAGTAGTTGAGTTGCGCATCATTCAGTGTCCTACTGGTGTAATAGATCACATGAGGCTGCTTGTCAATCCATTGCCCGAGGACTGCACCAATTGCGTAATCAGACGCGTTACATATTAGCTCAAAGGGTTGGCTCCAATCTGGTGCATGAATTATAGGGGCTGAAATTAGCTCCTTCTTTAAGATCTCAAATGCCTCAAGGCATTCTTGGGAAAAAAACAAATGGGATGTCCTTGGCGAGAAGGCATGTTAATGGGCGAGCAATCTTGCTGAAGTTTTGTATGAATCGCCAATAAAAACCAGCATGTCCCAGGAATGATCTGATATTCTTAACTGATCTAGGAGGTGGGAGATGAGCTATCAAATCCACTTTTGCTTTGTCCACCTCAATCCCTTTCTTTGAGATTACATGACCCAGAACAATGCCTTGTTGGACCATAAAGTGGCACTTCTCCCAATTCAGTGTCAGATTCTTTTCTCTGCATCGAGCAAGAACTAGGCTGAGATGGTGAAGGAATTCTGAGAAGGAATCTCCAAAGATTGAAAAATCATCCATAAACACCTCGAGGAATCTTTCCACCATGTCAGAAAAAATACTGAGCATACATCGTTGGAATGTTGTAGGTGCATTGCACAACCCAAAGGGCATGCGTCTGTATGCAAATGTTCTAAACGGACATGTGAATGTGGTTTTCTCTTGATCCTCAGGAGCTATCGAGATCTGATTATAACCGGAGTATCCATCAAGGAAGCAATAATATTCATGTCTCGCTAGACGTTCCAACATCTAGTCAATGAACGGCAAAGAAAAATGGTCCTTTCTTGTTTCCGCATTGAGCTTTCTGTAATCGATACACACTCACCATCTTGTCTGAATTCGCGTAGGTATAAGCTCATCATCATCGTTTTTGACCAAAGTGATTCCCGACTTTTTCGGCACCGCTTGCACAGGACTCACCCACGAACTGTCAGAGATTGGATAAATGATTCCATTGTCGAGGCATTTCAAAATGTCTTTTCTTACTGCCTCCTTCATTACAGGATTCATTCTGTGTTGCGGGTCTCTTCTTGGTTTGGCATTTTCAATTAGGTGGATCCGATGCTGGACGATGGTTGGGCTTATCCCTTTTATATCAGCTATTGTCCACCCTATAGCTTCCTTGTTCTCCTTCAATACAGACAAGAGCGATTCCTCTTGGTGTTTACTGAGATTGGAAGCTATCACGACCAGGAGCTTTTCGTCCTCACCTAATTAGGCATATTTTAATGTTTCAGAGAGAGGTTTTAGCTCTAAGTTAGGTGGCTCCTCCACAGATAGTCGAAGTGGTGCTCGAATTCCTGCATCGAGTGACTCATAAAGAGGCTCCCAGTGCGTTGACACACTTGATCAGCTCGTTCAAACACTTCATCAAATTCTTGTTCCATTTCGTCAGGCTCTGACCCATGGTCAAGATACTCGATGTCTGATCCTTCATCTTCAAAATGTTCGCTTGATATCCCTTGGACCAAGTTGACATCAAAAGGTTGGTCAGAGTGATCGCTTGGCTGCTTTCCATGATTGAAAATATTGAGATCGATAGTCATATTCCCAAAGGTGAGTTTCATCAACCTACTATGACAATTGATCAAAGCATTTGATGTTGCTAGAAAAGGTCGGCCAAGAGTCATAGGAATTTGCCCTCTAGGGTTCTCACCCTTTGGAATTTTTATCGATCTATTAGCTAATTGCAAGGTAATCCTTGTGGGTTTTAACTCACCCACTCCTAACTGCTTGTAAACTGAATATGCAAGCAAGTTGACGTTCGTCCCAAATCTAGTAAGGCCTTGTCAATCACTGTGGTCCCAATAGTATAGAATAGAGTCGGACATCTAGGGTCCTTGTATTTCATTGGCATTGTGCTCTTTATGATCTCCTGATATTTGCAACGAAGAAGACCTTCTTAGGATTTGATGAGCTCGTTTCTTTGTGCACATGTCCTTTAAGAACTTTGCATATGATGGAACCTGTTTAACAACTTCAAAGAGAGGAATATTCACTTTGACTTGCTTGAAAATTTATAGAATCTTCTCCATCTGTGTTGTGTTCTTCTTGGATCGGAGTGGGAGGGAGGAGTGTACTATATTCAGAGATAAAGGGTTTAGAGTCAACCTTCTTTGTTCGAATGTGATGCTCAAAAACTCCAAAAATGTATTCACAATGTTACTTTACTCCTTCCGAATCACCGTAGTAGTTTGAGCTATTACGGGTCGATCCTCAGGGAGAGCTCGCGATGGAAGCTTTAATGGTTGAGTTGTGAAGAAAGAAAACGAGAGTTCTTCTATGTTCAAAAGAAACAAAATGACATGGAAAAGTAAAGGAAGAATTTGTTGTGGATTTATTGCATGAAAAGAAAAACGATGGAAAGAAAAGTGAAAAGAACTTGAAAACTTGACTAGCTTTGAAAAGAAAACTTGAGAAGGAAAACTTTTGAAAGACTTTTAGATAGAAGAAACCATGACTAGCTAACCCTTCTAATTTACTAACTTACTAATCTCATAGGGTGATGCATGCCTCATGTTGATTCATCGGCAAAGGTTTGTCTTGCTTGTTAGGTCAAATACTTTCCCACTTGGAAGATGAGTGTTCTTCTCGGTCTTGGCTTGTAGCCTCATTGATTCATCGGCTCCCGAGATAGATTTTCAATGGTGGAATCAAGGAGTGTCACACAAGGTAATGCTAAGGAAGAAGATACAAGATTCATTAGTCATTCAAAGCCATTATCGAGCTAGCAATGAAGTAAGAAAATTGTACTACAAATAGCATAGTTGGTGCTCCATCTCCATGTTCCATCAAGGCACTTGTTCTAAAGACAAGGCTCTAAATGAGGCTCACATGAATCATATGGAAGGAAAATAAGCATTTGCCAAGAATTAAAGTAACTCATCTTCATTGGGGATAATAGAGACTTGAAATTACAAGCTCATAATAAAGCAATCACTCAAGAGTTAGAAGTTAGTAAAGTTGGTGGTTAGCTAGTCATGTTAGAAAGAGTTAGCTAGACATTGTAATGGAAAAAACACAACAATTCATGTAAGAAGAAAATGCAATGGAAATTAAAGCTTGAAGAAAGGAAAGCACTAGATTAGTAAAGATGAGAAGATAGATGGATAATCCTTGCATTCAAGTTGTCACCACTTCAATTACAAGCTCTCACACTCTCTCTTTCTCTCTTTGCAGAATTCTAGAAGGAAGAAGAAGATTACAAGAGCACTAAAGGAAGCTAGAGAAAATCTCTACAATTCTCTCAAAAAAACAAGCACTTCTCTCCTATCTCTCCCTCTCTCTTTCGCAGAGGCCCTAGGGGTCTATTAATAGGCTCCAGAGGATGAGGCTCTCAAATCTCGACCGTGGGATCAAAACGCTGGCTCAACGGCCAGATTCCTGCCGCGGATCCGCGGCCAGAGCCGCGTTTCCGCGGCAGAATCTTGGCCGTTGCGCCAACGATTTCTGTTGCCGTTCTGTTACAGTTTGTTAGCCACGCTGGATCTTCTAGAAGGCTGGGGATATGCGTGGATGACTCCAGATCTGGGCTTGACTTTTGGGCTTTTCCTTTTGGCTTTTAATTAATCCCATTAATTCCTTGATAATTCCATTGATTATGGGCCTTCCTCTCCATTAATGGTGGACCTGCAAATTTAGAGAGAAAAGGAATAAAAAGCTTATTTGTATTTACATATAGCATGATATGGAAGTGGAAAATGATGCAAAAATGAATAACAATCATGGTGGCATTGATGGATTTGCATATGTTGAAGTGGATTGTGGTGCCACAAAGGCCGGTTGTTGTTGATACGGGAATGTGTTTGTCCTTGCATACTGTGCACCACTTGGTTGGGATGTGCTTGTTGCCCTTCCTTGATATCCTCCTCCTTGATTCCATGAAACGTTAGGGTGATTCTTCCACCCTGGATTGTATGTTGGTGCATATGGATCATTCCTTTGTCGTTGATAGGTGGCGTTTAACTGTTGTCCTTGACTATTCATTAGTGGGTTTGGAAGGAACGGGCAATCTTTCATGATATGAGTTGGAGATTGACAGTTAAAGCAACTTGGTTACAGTGGTCTGATTTACTTGATCGAACTATTAAGGAGTCCCCTTGCTTTCCAACACTTCAATCCTTCTCATTAGTGCTGCCATCTTTGCTTTGTTTGCAATGGAGTTTTCGATCGAATGTATGCCACTCCTCGATGTGGTGGTTGAGTTTGTGGTTGGTGGCTTCTCATTAAACCCTTCCCACTGCATGGTTTTCTCTGCATTCTCTTCAAGGAATATCCATACAGCATCATCTGTCATCCTCATGAAGTCACCGTGGCTCATGGATTCAAGAAGGGTTTTCGAATTGTAATCGACACCCTCATAGATTATTTGATAGAGACGCCACTTTTCTATGGCTTGGTGGGGACATTGAGCTAGAAGGTCCTTGAAACTTTCTAAGTATCTCCAAAATGGTTCTTTGTTCTGTTGTCTGAATTGGTTAATCTCAGATCGGATTCTTGCAGTCTTGTACATTGTGAAAAACTTTTTTAGAAAGACTGCAACAAAACTCTGCCCATGTAGTGATTGAGTTTGTTGTGAAGCTGTATAGCCACTTTTTAGCATTATCCCTGAGTGAGAAAGGGATGAACCTTAGTTTGACTCCTTCTTCACTCAGTTGCCTGATCCTCATCATGGCGCACACCTCCTCGAACTCATTGATGAACATATAGCCATCTTCAAATTCTAGCCTGGAGAATTTGGGAAGCATAGTGATGTATTGTAGTTTCAGCTCGTAATTGTTCTCTGTGGCTTTCGGCAATCTGATGCACGATGGGTGTGATGATCGAGGCAGGTAACATCGGTCCATGAGAACCATTGGTGGTACAGGGTCAGCCATCTTAATCTCGTTCGATTCTATGCTGACTAGACGTCCTGTTGAATCGCGTTCCCAAGCTGACATATATCAGCGTAGGTATTGAGTTGGAATGTATGATGTTTGGATTGCACTAATTATATATTATTTATTTTAATTATAATTTTTTAAAAATATTTTTATTTTTATTATTTTTTTAATTTTTGGTAAACGTGCTAAGGCTAAAGAAGACACCGTCCCCGGCAACGGTGATTGGTCTACAATTCTGCATTATTATATCACATTTTCCTACCGATTTATGAATAAAATATCATTTCTAATTTTATTTTGGCCTACTTTGCAGATAATCAAGAGTCTAAGGCCAAAAGGGTAATAAGAGCTTAATTAAAACCATTTTTGGGTAATTAAACCCAGATTTCTTAGAGACCTAGCAAGGGAGCTTCTAGAAGAAACATTGAATTTAAACCCTTGCGCACATCAGACGAATATCCGGACGAAAATACCCGAATCTCATGATGATGAGTTCTAACATCTAACTTGCAAACTTGCTAACCAAGCTAACTCTCTCTTATTTCATGCTTGCTTCTAATAGTTTTGATGATCTAATGTTTGTATTAGTTTGCTCTTGATGCAAGTTTGAATGTGAAGAACCATCTTATTTGTCATACTTTGTATCGTCTCTTGAAGTTAAGGACTAGTGATGGCCAAGAATTCATGTGAGGCAACTATCACTAAGAGGTTAGCATGTTAGTGGAGTAATTAGTAGTTAGAAACCATGAGATTTGTTTCATAGTATTCTCCTTTCTTTTTTACTTTATTTTAAAAATTGATTTCAAAACTCTTCTTTATCTTTTCATCTTGTTTTCACCATCTTCTTTGTTCACATTTGTTTTCATTTTCTTTACCACAAGCTTCATCCTCTTTTTTATTTTGTTTTTCAAATCACTTCTCTTTTGTTTTCACATCCGCCGTCTTCATCGCCCTCTCCATCTATCACTTTCAGATTTCTTTTCTTAACAAAGAAGGAACTGTTAACATAACACGTGAACAGACTGTTAATGCTTCTATCGCCTCCCGTCCCTGTGGATTCAACCCGTTGAGCCAATGCTATAATGGAAGTATCGAGGGAGCATTAGTACACACGCTTTTCACTGATTTTATAAAACACACATTTTCGAGTGATAATTTCATTGATTTCATAAATACACTTTTTAAAAGTGCTTGGTTCTGTCCCGGTCAAATTTTGGTGCCGTTGTCAGGGACGGGAATGGTTTTGATTTCACGTTTTTATTAACATTTTCTTCTCTGTTTTGGTGTGAAGGATAATCTTTACAGGAGCTTAACATTGCAGAACAAATACTAGCTTTGCATCTCCCTGCTCTAGAAAGCAGGGACCCAGCTTCTAAAGAAAAAGTCACAAAAATGTGACTTTTGTTGTGGATACGCGGTTGTGATAATTGTGTATCTTATTCTATTGGGCTGTGTTCACTGTAATAACTAATTGACTGTATTATTACTTTCCTGTTTTGATTGCCTGAACACTGCAATAAACTAAAGAACTAAAATACAGTATTTTGGACGTTTTTAAAACGTTTTAGACATTTACATTTAGGCATTTGTCAATTCAATTCTAATATACTGTATTTAATTCTGTTGTTGTGATCTGGACTAAGGTGTACATATGGTATTGCATATAACATAGGACAAACACGTGGGTGATTTACTCGCTTTGTTTGTTATTCTTGTCTATATTGCACACTTGTACGAATTGAAATTAAGGGCAAAACTCATACAAGATAAGGTGGGGATTTCATTACCCTTTCTTAACCTAAAAATCACCTCCCCACTCACAATCCAAGCCCTAATAAAAATTGATAGACGTTGGCCCCTAGGGACATCACGGACTCATTAAGAGATTGATCGAGGTTGGAAGTTATTTTGAATCTTACTCTTGTGAAATCGGTGTCTAAGGTTGGAGATTAAAAGGTTACGTCTCGAAGATACCGTGGTTTAGCGTAATTAAGGCCCGTTGTTTACGCACGGATACCTCCCACCATATTTTGCCCCTACCTAGCCGATTAGCTTGTGGGCTGATTGGTAATCACCCAGTTAGGAGTTGTCTAGGTCTAGGAACCAAATATAGGCTTGTTTTTGATTTTTTTGTTTCTTTATGTTTGTTTGTTTGTTTTTTCTTTTTTGTTTGTGTTTGTTTGTGAAATGGAATTCAAGAACAATTTTTTCAATCCTAATATGAATCTATACTTCACATCAGCCTCATTGTTGAATAGCTCTAACCCAGCCTTGAACAACATGACCCAACAAAATAATCTGGATTGGATGTATTCAACTCAATATAACCCATACCGCTTATCTGATGACCAACCTTTCAAAAATAATTTCAGCTCTTCAGAGAGTCAATGGGGATTCAACTCCCCCAGTCAAATTTTCAACCACCTTGTCCACAATTTTCACAATTTTTACAATATTCATTTCCCAATTTTGCTTCCTATACTTCTTTTCTAGAACCACCATATGAAGAAAAATCCGAATTAGAAAAGAGTATAGAAGCCAACCTGCAAAGAGGCCGAGCGACAATTTCAGACAATGTTGGCCTCCCCAATTTCACAATATTTTCAAGAGCCTTACTTAGTCCCACCTCTTCAAAATGATCAAATATCCATCTTGGAATTGCCTGAGGAACTCTTACGTGAGTCCGAGCGATAATCTCAAAACTCGTTGGACTCACAATCTTCACAATTTTTTTAAAACCAAGATTCTTACACTCTCTTTCTAGAATAACCATTTGAAGAAAAATCTGAGTTAGAAAAGAGTAAAGAAATCTTGCATGAGACCTCACAACAATTTCAAAAATCTTTTGCCCAGTCTATCGATAGGTTAGAAACACAATTGAGTCAATTGGTTAACATTCATAGGAATGAGGAAACTCACTCTTATCAACCTTTGACCAATCCAGATATCTCTAGATCTATCGATCTAGATCAGAAATCATGTTGTTTTGGAAACCAAGATTCAATTTTAACACACCCATTTGAACTTGACCAAATTCCAAATTTTGAAAATCACATTGACATTTTGGCAAGTTATCCTTTTCCTGAGATTGAACTTGAGTATGAATATAATCCTGAACCTCAACTTGGTAATTCAATTTTACTTCCTGATTCAATAATGACTGCGGTATTTTTACCTGATTTCAGGCTTTTTCCCGAGTCAACATTGGATCCTGTGTCAATCCATCGTGAAATTGAATCACCAATATTTTATGTTCAACAAATTGAACTTGACCAATTTCATACTTTGAATGTCCCATTGACAAATTGGCAAGTTTTCTTTTCAAAGAAATTGAACTTAAACAAGAATGTGACTTCGATTCTCAAATTTGTGATCCAGTTCAAATTCATGAATCAATATTGACTCCTATTTCGCTACCCAATTTGAGCAACATTTTAGAGTCATTTTTGGTTCCCATACCTGTCATTCTTGAACTTGAATCACCAATCTCAGAGAGTCACATTCCATTGTGGGAAAATGAATGTGGACTTGAATTTCAACTTCTTGATTTGGACCTGATTCCTGAACCAATTTTGACTCCTGAACTTTTACTTGACTTAAGTCAAATTCCTGAGTCGATATCAGTTCATGTACTTTCTGAGCCCAAATCAATCATTCCATCTTTTCATATTCCATTTTTGGGACAAGGGTGTTGATAAAATTGACTCTGAAATTATTTTGAAATTTGGAAAATTAGATGGGGTAAAATTCTTAATAAAAATCATTATCATTTTAGTGGGTTGTATTATAGAGTCATTAGTGGGTTCGTCTAAATTCTATGCAAATTGGATTTAAGCGCATTTCGTGAACCAATCAGACCACACCGGAACCACCACCTTGAGGTAATTTTTCCTTCCCTCTTTATTTATTTCATGCATACATATATTCAAAATGCATTGAGGACAATGCATGCGATGAGTGTGGGGAGGGTTTACTAACATAGAGTTTTTAGATTTTCTTTCTTTTTCGCTTCTTTTAGGATACTTTTAGAAATCTCTCCTTTTGTACGAGATTTTTCTCTTTCTTTAAAAACTTTTTGAAACAAGAGACAAAGTTTTGATTTATTTTAAGAAAATTAAGATGATCTTAAAAATTAAGAAAACCTTAATTATGACATCTTAAACTAGTTGAAATAATGGATCTTGTTTAAGATTATAGGCTAAGTAAGATAAATTGGAGAAATACTTTTATCTTGAATTTTTTGCCTTAGATAGCATGCACTTCACACTTTCACATTTTTGGGATGGAAACAAAGACCTAAAATGTCATAAAGAAAAAAAATAAAATAATAAAAAGAAAAATATATGATATAAATGAATTAAAAAATCACTTATTAAGCTGGATAATTATGTCTCAAGAAGCATGATTATTCACGCCTAACGGTGGTCAAAAGAAACAAATAACCCCTTAATTTTGTGACCTTGTTTACTCGAGTCCTTAAACCCAATGGATGTTTTCTCATCTGGTGCCCTAAGACCGTCTGGTCTGAGAGTCATCGGTTAAAGGTTCACTACCCGGGTAAACTAGAAAGCCTAAGAAAACTAAGGGAAGAAAAATAAATAAATAAATAAATGGCTTAATGGTTAGAGTTGAAATCTCAGAAATCTTCACTATCACAAAGTGCATATTATCTAAGTTTTATGAAGGATAAAATATTCAATCCAATTTGAATTCTTACCTTAATTGAAGACAAGATCTTGCATATAGACTAAGTTTAAGGAAGAATAATTTTTGGTGGACTTATGATCTTAGATCGCTTAAATTTTTGTAAAATTAATTTAAAAACTTGTCTCTCTTTCAAAATGTGTTTTTAAAACACTAACATTTGTCTTCTTTCTTTATGGATTTTGTGGTGCAATCAGTTGAAAACTCTTAGGGGACAATACTCCTCCTCTAAGGGAAACCTAGAGGTTTAACAGCTTGTTGCACATGCTAAGTGCAAAAGTGGTGTAATAACACATGTAGTATAGTTTTTTTCTTGTTTTGCTCGTGACGAGCAAAAGATAAGTATGGGGGTGTGATTAGTCTACAGTTCTGCATTATTATATCGCATTTCCCTACCGATTTATGAATAAAATACCATTTCTATTTGTGTTTTTGTTTACTTTGCAGATAAATCAAGAGTTTAAGGAAAAAGGGTAATAAGGGCTTAATTAAACCCATTTTCGGGTAATTAAACCCAGATTTCTTGAAGGCCATGTAAGGGAGCTTTTAGAAGATACATTGAACCTAGACCCTTGCGCACGTCAGACGAATATCCGGACGAAAATACCCGAATCTAATCATATCTGGAAGGTCCTTAAAGCGACGGGAAAATGCTCGCCAAAACCAGGGACCTAAGTCCCTGGTTTGGTCGTAAAAATGCGGCTATGGCCATGTTTCTGCGGCCCTATAGGAGATCCATGTGTCAATTTTTGACGCGTGGCCTCGTCTCGTCTTCTAGAAGCCCTTTCTGCCTATAAAAACCCCTGCAGAGGCCCAGAATGCAAGCAGATTAAAAATAGGCTAGATTTTCTATCTTTTAGTATAGTGCAGTGTAGGTATTCTTCTTCTTTCTTTTGTATTTTTATTTCGTTTTTAGATCATGTATTAGGGCTGAGAGATTCAGAGAGAGAAAGAGAGATTGATGTAATGGATAGTGATAATCTATGTAAAGGTGTCTCCTTTCTTCTCCATTGTAATCTTCTCCATCTTCTACATGATACTTAGCTAAATTTTCTCTCATGGTGACTAACTACTAACCACTAACTAACTATCCACTTACGTGATAATCCACATGAATCTAATGGCCTCTATAAGGCCTTGCTATTGCAAGAGCTATTGATGGCTCATGATGATGGGTTCTAACATCCAACTTGCAAACTTACTAACCAAGCTAATTCTCTCTTATTTCATACTTGCTTCTAATAGTTTTGATGATGTAATGTTTGTATTAGCTTGCTCTTGATGCAAGTTTGAATGTGAAGAACCATCTTATTTGTCATGCTTTGTATCGTCTCTTGAAGCTAAGGACTAGTGATGGCCAAGGATTCATGTGAGGGAACTATCACTAAGAGGTTAGCATGTTAGTGGAGTAATTAGTAGTTAGAAATCATGAGATTCTTTCATAATATTCTCCTTTCTTTTTACTTTGTTTTAAAAATCGATTTCAAAACTCTTCTTTTATCTTTTCATCATTGTTTTCACCATCTTCTTTGTTCACCTTTGTTTTTATTTTCTTTACCACAAACTTCATCTTCTTTTCTATTTTTTTTTCAATCCACTTCTCTTTAGTTTTCACATCGCCGTCTTCATTGCCCTCTCCATCTATCACTTTCAGATTTCTTTTCTTTATCTTTTTCTCATTCTTTTAGCAAAGAAGGAATTGTTAACATAATATGTGAATGGACTGTTAATGCTTCTATCGCCTCTCGTCCCTGTGGATTCGACCTGTTGAGCCAATACTATAACGAAAGTATCGAGGGAACATAAGCACACACATAATTTCATTGAGTTCAAAATAAACATTTTCAAGTGCTGGTCTCGCTCCGATCAAACGGCGCCAAAAACTTTATTGGGGGGATTCTATCTCCTCGTTTTAAAATACCGCAAGTGCACGGTAGGTTATTGTAGCACTTGAGGGTCGATCCACAGGGAAGTTGTTTCTTGTGATCCTAATACGATTTAAGCGAATTGGTTAGAAAAAATAATAAGTTGGTGTGAACTAAGTTGTCAAAGAAAAGGGTCATGCACGTAGGGTAGAATCCCTCGGCTATTGTTCATGTGGTTATATTTATCTCTCAACTTAATGATTACACAATAATAACTTCTTATCTCAATGATATAAAATCCTAGATCTTTAGTCCTAAGCACAAGATATTAAATTTAATCAAATATTCCATCAAAGTAACTGAAATAAAATAAATCAACAAATAAGAAAAACTCTAAGCATGGAGTACCGATTTGTTAAACATATCTTGTCAAAATTTTAAATATCTAGCAATTTAATTTCATGATTAAAAATCATTTAATGTATTTTCATATTTAAATGAGAGATTTAATATTCCACCACAATCTAGTAGCCTAGGTTCATCACCCTAAGTTCATGAAATTAGTTTAGTTACACATATTCAATTTAATCATCATGTGGTTAAAAAGAAAATTTAGTTATTAATTAATTAGAAACTAAATTATTAATTATATCAATGATCTAAATACTTACCTAAACAAATATATCTAAAACTAAATTAAATAAATTTAAATACTAACCAGAATTCACGCGTTGACAGATTCGAAAGGTTGCTCCGACTGTACCGTGGAAAGCACACACATGCACCTCGAAATTCGCGACAGCGCCTGGACAGGGACTAACAACGCCTTCTTTTCTTCCTTCTTTTTTTTTTGAACCTGCACGTGTGCCTCAAAAGGCGCAGGAGGGGGGCGCCTAAAAGATAGGCGCCTGTGGGGCGCCTGTTTAAAACAGGGGGGGGAGAGAGGCGCCTGCCTCTCTCTTCTTCTTTCTTTTTTTTTCCCTTTCTTTTTACAGCACCTTCAAAACACCTTGGGAGAGATTTTTAATGGCAGCGTTTTGGGTGCTTGAGACGAAACAAAAACAAAGAGAAGAAATTTCAAAAAGGAAAGAAAATACAACTGTAAAATAGAATTCTTTTCTTCTCAAAATTTAGATGACAACTTTAAGAGAAAATTAGCCTCTTCCCAAAGCCCTAGCCTTACATGGCTATTTATAGACTAGAATTTGGTTATTTTACATAAAAGTCCACAAAAATTATTTAATTACACAGAAAAGCCATCAAAGTTAAATTGCACTGAAGCCCTTGAACTTTACAAAATTGCGTTTTTGCCCCAATTTGCTTCAAACTTCTCCAAATTGACTGCAGATTTATTTGATGTCCGTTTTGAGCGTGGTAGAGCTGCACCAGCAGTGCCAAGTATCCCCTCTCGCCTTCAATCTCCTGTTGCACATTTTATAGTCTCCGGAGCACGCTTTCGTGGTCTAGTTTCCTTTAATAGCTCACTCTGTAAAACACCACTAAAAATACCTGAGTAGCATTATTTATAAAGAAATGATAGATAAATATGGGCATGAAAATGTGACAAAATCGTGTTGATCAGGGTTGCGCACACGAAGAAGGTGAAGAGCGACTTTGGGTTCATGGTGCTCGATTGGGGGTGCTTGCTCGGCTGTGGGTCAGTACACGGGGGATGGAGAGAAGATGAGAAGGAAAGAAGAAGAAAATGGGAGTGACGGTGGTTGTGGCAAATGGAGAAAGATGAGTTAATTAGGGATTAGGTTAGGATTTGATTTGAAATGGTGTTAGTTGAGATTATGATTTGGTTTAGGATAATAATGATTTATTGGATTATGAGCATATGCCATAGGATAAGTGGGTATGGGTTATTGGGTATTGAGTATAAGAGTTTGGGTTTGGATGGATAATGTGTTGGGTTTGGGATAAAAGGCTAGGGAAGGAAAGAGAGGGAAAAATAACAAGTACAATATTAAAAATAATATAACAATAACAAAAATCAATATATATTAATACTAATAACACTAATAATAATGGTACTTAATCATAATAATAACAATAGATACTAATAATAATAAATAATAATAAGAATAACAATATAATAATAACAATAACAACTACTACTTAAAAATAATAACAATAATTGAAATTAATAATACTATTAAATAAAACAAGTAATAACACATAAAGATAACTTATCATATAATATTTAAAATAATTTGAATATTAGTACCATTAATAATCAGAAAAAAGATGTCATAAATTGAGTTAATTAATAAAAATAAATAGAATAATAAATAAAGTAAAAATAAATACTAACACTAATAAAAATTATAATAACCATAGTAATCGGAAAAATTACTAATTAGTAATTAAAATGATAACAAGCAATAAATATATAAAGCCAAATTTACCATTTACATCTTAAAAATAATTTGTATATTTAATAATAATAACTATACATCAAGTTAATTAATAATAATCATAAAAAATTAGTAAATCAAAATAAATACTTTAAAAAATAAAAATATAGTATTACTAACTAGGTATATTACAATACGTAACAGTAATAATAATAGGAACGTGGGATATTTGGTCTCTCCTTTGCTCGAGTACTGGTACTCATATATCAGACTCAAATGAGTTCTATTGGAATACACATTCTAGTACATACTACTAGTGGTGTGAGACACTGTTAGGGAGATGATTGAAATATCAGACAGTACTGATGTTTATTATTGGATAACCTAAATTGTAGCATATTAACTTACTCCTGCATTGTTGGCCCGAAGGCCCTTCATCCTAGTTTTGATGATGACTTACTTATGAAGTTATGTGACCAATGATCTTGTGTTTACTAAGTTTCAGATATAGGTCAGGATCATAGTTGGTATTTAGCTTCAACAAAGATGTAAAGTCAAGTTTCGAAGTTATTACGAGTTGATTCAAGAGCTCATACTTAAAGATCGCGTCAAGTACTCAAGATGGAGTCAAGCTCTATGGATCGTGTTTGGATCGAGTCGTCTTGGAGAAAAGGATCTACAAGAAGACTTTGATCTAGGTTTGTTTAGTTTATATCTTGTGTAAAGATAGTTTAGTTTTGAATTACTCAAGTATACACACACACGCACGCACACAAAGTTTATAGTTTGATTTTTGGTTTAACCGTTTTGTTTCAAAAGTTTTTGTTTACTTGGTTTACACAAAAATCATAAAATCAAGTTTCAAGTTTTGTGTTTCAGATTATCATATATACATCTTTCAGTTTTAATGAATAGATTTCATCAAAAGAAGTTTACATAGTTTATATGTATATTATATTTCATCCATATACATTGATGGTTCATATATATTTAGAAAAACTTATTTTGATGTATCAAGTCATGTGTTTAAGTTTTGTGTTATCAAAACTTATTTTGGTATTCATTGTCAAAAATAAGGATATACCATCTACTATGTGTATTGGATTCTATCTATACACACTATACTTCAAATGTGTTTAATTTCTTATTTTTGTATTTATATAAGTTTTTAGAGAAATCGAATTTTCACTTCAAAGTTTGAATTTGAAAAATACAGTTTTTAGTTTTTGCCTTTATTCTTTAACTCAAAATAGTTCACATATTTGTAATATGTGTTGATTTTTTTATCACACATATTTATACTTCAAAGTATTAATATGAAGTTATTTTGTGGAATTTTTGGGATATAATTGAATTTTTATGGAATTAACAATTTGGTTTTTAATCCCTAAAAATACTTTTTGGTTGTTGTCGGCCGAACGATCGGTCAACCGAAGCCTGACTCGGTTGATCGGGTGGCCGACCGACGTGCACAGATACGTGCACAATCCCATAGCCTTGGCTCGGTCGACCAACCGGTCAACCGTAGCAATGAGCGGGTCGACCGATTGGCTCCGTCCTTGTCTCGGGTTTGGCCGGTCTACCGAGTGTTCGACCGACAGAGAGTTAAAACTCTCTTGCCTTAGGGGCAGTCGACCGGAGGTCAACCGGTAACCCCAACGGTCAGAAATCTGACCGTTGGCCTGTCGATCGGGCGGTCGACCGACAGGCCAGTTTGGCCTGTGTTCTGCCTCCAACGGCTAATTTCTGAACCCCAATTTAAAAGGTTCATTTGGCCAGTTTTGTGTAAGATTTTTAAGAGCAATTTTTTCTATCCTCTACTTAGTTTTTGCAGCAAGTTTTTAAACAAGTTTTTGTGCTTCAAAGTTAAAATCTTTATTTGTTTCAAAGTTTTGGAAAATCAAAGAAAAACAAGTTTTGGGAATCTAGTTCTTTTTCTTCATTTCTCTATCAATTCCAGAATTTTTCCAAGTGTTTTCTTTTTCAAAAACATTGTTCATTCATATACTTGAGCTCTTCATTGCAAATCTATCCTCTAGGATATTGTATTGTGAGAGGTGTTTTGTTTGGGATCTTTGTGATCACCAAGTTGTATTTGTGATCTTTGGGATCACCAAATTGTAATCTTTGCTTTACTTTGTGCCTACCCTCTTGTGTAGAGTTGTGTGAGAGAGTTGAAGTTGTGTACTCCCGGTTTATACATTGTAATTCCTCGGTGGAGATCCTTTGTGGAAGGTCCTTGGTGGACATAGTGGAAATACTTTTGTGTGAAGGTAGGGACGTAGAGCGGTGGCTTGAACCTCGAAACATATCCTTATTTTTGCGTTTGGGTCTCTATATCTCCCAACTCTATCTTTATATCTTGCAATTTTATTCTTGCTCATATTCATACTTGCTAGATATTGTTTATGTGCTCACACTTGTGTTAAACCAAGAGAACTATTGAAGCACCTCAACTCGTAATTTAGAGGAATCATGAGAAGAAGTTCCACAGCCTTTCACGGAAAATTCGGACTCACCCAAGGTTACACATTATGTGTGTTTAGCATTTAGTTTTTTTTAATTCCGCATGATTTGTCCTACATTAGCACTACACTTATTCACCCCCCTCTAGGTATATTTTCAATTGGTATCAGAGTCAATACTTCTGATATTCGGTTTAACCACCTATAGGTGTGATCCTCTTTTGCTAATCTATATATTTGCTTTGCATACATATTAGTTTACACTCATGAATTATTATGTACCACCCATGTTTGATGTTTCCAACATTGACATATGGAAATTTAAAATGATTGCTTATATAAAGCCCTAAGGTTGCATGTTTATCTTGTCAGTACCAAAAAATCTTATGTTGATAATGGCAAGTATCTAGAGGCAATGCACAAGCTATAGATGCATTAAAGCACACACTTAGTAAAGAAAATATTTCTTTGATTTCTCATTATGATCCCGCTTTTGCAGTGTGGAACACTTTGATTTCTCTCAAAGAACAAGCTTCAAACAATTTGGAGAGAGAGCCTATTGTAGATGAGTCCGACCATGCGTGCTACATGGCCCAAGAGATTGACTCCTTGAGGTAATTTCAGACACTCATTTAGATGATTGTGCTATCTCTTCTAATGATCATGATAGTATGGATGTGCATGCTTTGAATGAAGAGCTTTCAATATTTTGTGAAAACTTGTTTCCAAAATATAAGATTTTGAAAAGTAAGAGTTTTAATATAAAAAGAGAAAATAAAACTTTGCTTTCAAACTCGAGTTGATTTTGAAAGAGAATGTTGAAATTTCAAGTGAAAGGGATTCCTTGAAATCCAACTTGATATTATTTTGAAAGAAAATGAAATTTTGAAAAATAAAAATAATTTTGATGATGTTTGAAGAAGAATGGTGTTTTGTCTTCAAAACTTGATTTAGTTTTAAAAGAAAATGATTCTTTGAAAAAACAAAATTATTTGATTTCTAAAGAATTGGAATGCATTTTTTTAGAAATGTTTCTTTGAAAAATGATTTTGCTTCTCATTCTTGTCATGCTTCTAATGTTTTACCTCCTACTGATAAGAATTTTATTTCTCATGCATTCTCCACTTCTTCTATTATTGAGAATGATATTCATGTTTTGAGAACGAGTGTAGATTGTTTAGGCTCCACTTTGAGCCAATGTGTCATGAATCATACGAGATTGGAATCCACGTTTCGGAAGAAACATGCTCCATATTTGCTTGCACACCCTCCATGGCATACACATGCTGATCATGCTCACACACATGATTCTATGTATGCTAGAGTGTACATTTGTACAAATTGTGACCGCAAAGGCCATCTTATAAAATTTTTTTATGATAGGTTATATACTTAAAATTTTGCAAGTAAAAATGTTTGAGTTAGGAGAGGTACTAACCCCATGACCCAAGAAAATTATGTATCAAAAATCATTCCTATTTCAATTGATGTAGGTATGGATTCTCACAATACGTGAGAGATTTGGTGCCTTGATGGTAGATGCGTTTGACCTTGATGGACACTTCATAGGATGCATCGCTATCAAAGAAGTTTCGGTGGGAGGACCACCATGGTTTGAAGATATAGAGACTAGTTCATCCAGTTTGGTAACTATCTCCATCCTCCTTATATTGTTTATGTATATATGCTTTCATTTATGATTTTTTGGCATATTATAATTTTCATACTCATTAGGATTAAATGAAATGATTATTAGACTTGTGATATACATATATAGTATTTGAGATACGCCCATATTTATATGAATTTATATCTTTGTGCTCTCAACTATTGTTTAGCTATTGTGTATATCTTAGTGTTAATAATACTTGTATTTATACTAATGATCATATTAGTTTATCTTTTTTGTTTTGATGTTTTATACTTTATGTTTTGATTACATGTTTAAATGTAATTTTCATTAAAACTTGTGATTATACTTATACAATTAGTGAGCTATACTTGATTCTTATGTTTGCATGCTTTATTGCTCATGTGTACTCATTATATGTACTTGTATAACCTAGTTTTGATAATTTTTGCATTTATACTTGTCTTCTATATTTTTTTTATCATCTTTGTACATGTCTTCATGAAAATATTTTTAGCTTCATATATGTGTAAATTTTGTTAAAACTATATGTTATATATGTTGTATTCTCGAGTCACTTAACTTATTGCCATATATTCAATGTGAACTCATTTCATGTTTGAATAAATATGTATGCTTTAGTTTTTGATAAAACATACATATGCCTTGAACTTTGTTTAGTGTTTTTTGGTGAAAATAAAATTTTCATATTTTATAGTTTTATGTTCATGAAAAAGGAATTTCATATTTGTTTTTGATGAAATTAAGTTTCATTGTTTTATCTTCATAAGTATGTTTATGCACTCTATATTTTGTGTTTACTCATGATTTTAATTTCATGATCTCATATGTGCTTCATAACTTTTTGAGTGTATTTTTGTATAATTTTCATATTTTCATGGATATATTTATGTTTTGTTTCTTACTTGAAAGATTTCGTACTAGTTTTCAAAATTACTTTAAAACTATTTTTTTATCTTCAATTGGTAGAATTTTCAACCCATGCTAAATTATTTTCAAAGTATTATTTTTAAATTTTTCTACCTTATAAGAGCGGTTGGTTGGGCGACTATGCCTTGTATTCTCACATTGTATATCTTTTTAAACTTGTGCACGATAGGGTGGTTGATGTGAATTATGTTGGCCCAAAGGCCTTCCACCCTAGTTTTGATGATGATTAACTTATGTAGTTATGTTTACTAATAATCTTATGTTGTTTAAGTTTAAGATCATTAACCAAGATATTAGTCGGTGATTAACTTCAACAAGGAGTTTAGAAGCTTTTCATGGTGATTTCGGTGCCAAAGCTTAAAGATCATACCTTTGCACTCGGTGGATCATGTTTAGGACCAAGCCGTCTTGAAGATGGAAGATCATCAAGAAGACTTAGGTATCCTAATTTTAGTTTAGATAGTGTGTTTTAGATCCATTTGTAAAGCTTAGTATAGTTGATATGCTCAAGTGCACAAACACACACGTTTTCATGTTTTGGAATTGGTTTTCATGAATAGTTTGATCAAAATAAGTTTACATGGTTTTTATGTATATTAGATGTGTTCAATATACATACATGCTTCATATCTTAAACAAACTAATTTTGACTTTCCTATTCATGCTTTGGAAAAATCAAGTTTGATAAAAATACAAGTTTTGGTTTTTGATAAAAATGATAAGACACAAAAATAGTTCATATTGATTGATATTTGAGCTAAACTTTTTACCACATATTTATATATCAATGCAAAATGATAAAACTATTTTTGGTGATTTTTTAGAAGTGTTAAAAGATTTTTAGAAAAATATTTTACTGTGTTTTCTGACCCAGATTTCTGTTCCAGGCTTCAACCAGTCGACTAGTCAAACTGAACAAGTCGACTTGGGATGAAGTCGGTCGACCGGGCCGGTCGACCGACGTGCACAAATCTGTGCACGTTTGGCAGACTTTGGACGGTCGACCGTCAGGGTCGACCGGGTCTGAGAGCAGAGCTCTTTGTTTGTTTGGGTCGACCGTGCCGGTCGACCGTGATTGCCCAACGGTCACATTTCTGACCGTTGGCGGTCGACCGGGCCGGTCGACCGTTAGCCTGTCAGGCTTGCCACATCAGCCTAACGGCTAGTTTTCTATTTGGGCTATAAATACCCCAACTCTTGGGGGTTTTAGCTAAGATTTTTAGAGCTGATTTTCTCCCATTCTCTGGTTTTAAAAAGAAGTTTTAAAAGAGTTTCAAGAGCAAAAAGATTCATCTTGTTTGTTTTTCAAGTGTTTGTTATTTCAAAGAAACTAGGTTTTGGGAATTGTTTTTGAGCAAAAATCTCTATATCATTTGTTGTGTTTTCCCAAGAGTTTTCTTTGATCAAAACACTTAGTATTTCCACACTTGAGCTATCTTCTATCCTAATCTATTAGGATCATTTGTTTTGTGGAAAAAGAGAAAAGAAGAGAGATTATTTGTGGTTGAAAGAAACCACTAGTTGTACACCCTTATTCTTCTTGTATCCCTCTTTGGTAGAGGTGATCGGGTGATTGGTTTACTCCCTCTAGTGAGAGGTGGAGTAGGTGGTTGTAACCCTCTTCGGTAGAGGTGTTGTGGTAGTTTGGCTACGGGCCTACCCCTCGGTTGTGAGGTGGTTGTTTGAGAGAGGAGTTCGGTACTCCCTTGTTGTAAAAACCTTCTCGGTGAAGGTTCCCTCGGTGGGAGTCCTCGGTGGACGTTATAGTGGATTGGAAATCCCACACGGTGGTGTAGGCGGGGATGTAGTGTAAGGTGCTCGAACCTCGAAACATATCTTGTTGTTTGCGTTTGATCCACTTGTCTCTCAACTCTCTCTTTTGTTTGTGCAAAGCATCATTCATTATTCATATCATACATTGCTTGCATTGTGCCTTGCATATTTCATATTGCTATATCTTGTATATGCTTGGTTGTTTGTGTGTGCCTCGCTTGTACTTAATCAACAAGAGCTTCATATAGCACCTCAACCCATTCAAGGGGAATCAAGAGGAGTTAGTCCAGAGCCTTTCACGGAGAATTCGGCTACACTTGTTGATTGTATTAAGTGTGTTGCAAATTTGCATTAGCTTCCGCATTTAGCGCATTTAGTTCCTACATTAGCACTTACACCTATTCACCCCCCTCTAGGTGTTTTTCAATTGGTATCAGAGCTAGTGCTCCTGATACTTAGGCTTAACATCCTAGGAGTGAGATCCATTGATTGCTAATCTATTATTTGCATTTGCTTGTTTGCACACTCATATAGTTTACCATGGACTTCATGACCCCACCTAGCTTTGACCCTTCCAACATTGTTGTTGGAAGTATAGGATGTCCATGTACCTAAAGACCCTAGGTTTGCATGTCTTTCTTGCGGCCACCAAGAAATGTTATCTTGGAGATCGCAATCATATAGGGGCCAATGCACAAGCCCTAGAGGCCATTAGAAGCACATTACCTAAAGATTATCTTTTGTGTGTTTCTAACTTTGATTCCGCTTTTGTAGTGTGGAACAAGTTGACAACTACCACCACCTCCGAGCTTCAATTGCAAATCCAACAAGAAGAGGAGTCTAGTGGAGAATCCGACTCTCAATGCTTAATGGTCCAAGGAATGACTCCCTTGAGGTACAATCGGAAACTCAACTAGATAGTAATGATTGTGCTAGTTCTTCAAATGATTTGTTGATCCCCATGCTTTAAATGAAGAACTATCTATTGTTTGTGAAAAATTAATAGAAAAATATAAAGTTTTGAAAAAGAAAAGTCTAGAAATTGAAAAAGAAATAAAAATTTGCATTCTAGACTTGACATTGTTTTGCAAGAGAAGGATGAGATTGCTAATGAAAGGGACTCATTAAAATCTCAACTTAATCTTGCTTTAAAAGAAAATAATATTTTAAAATCTAAAAATGATTGTGAAACACTTTTGAAGAAAAATGAAAACTTGTCTTCTAAAGTAGATTTTGTTTTAAAGAAAATGTTGCTTTGAAAAATAAAATTATTTCTATTTCAAATGATTTAGATGTTTGTTTGAAGAAAAATATTGTTTTGCAAAATAAGATTGATGCACATGTTTGCCATGCTAGGGTAGTATCACACACTTCACCTATTGCATGCCACACTTCTTCTTCTAAGATTAATGATGATATTTGTTTGCTTAAGAAGAAGGTTGATTGTTTGGGCTCCATTATAAGCCAATGTGCCATGAACCACTCACATTTGGAAACCTTGGTTCGAAAGAAATAAGTTCCATCCTTTATGCATGCACACCCTCCACGGCATACACATGCTCCTCACGGACACCATCACACTATGTATGCTCATGTGTACACTTGTACACATTGTGGACGTAAGGGCCACCTTACTAAATTTTGCTTTGATAGATTACATAATGTAAATTTAGCAAAGAATTTTGTTTGAGTTAGAGAAGGGACTAAACCCCATGGACCCAATAAGATGTGGGTATCAAAGACCACCCCTCCTATTTTTGATGTAGGTGTGGGCTCTCACATGACGTGAGAGTGATGACACCTTGGAGTGGATGCGTTCCGAGCTTCATGGAAATCAATTGGATGCATCACTTTCAAGGAAGTTTGGTGGAGAGGACCACCATGTTTTGGAGACAAGGAGAGTTGCCTTTTAGGTTTTGGTAACGATTCCTAACTCCATTTATTGTTTACATGCTTTTAATATTCATTGTTTATAGCATGTTTCATTGTTTAGTGATTAGTATGAAAATGCCATGTTAATTAGATTCTTGACATACATGTATAGCATTTGAGACACCCATGTTTAATATGGATTATTATTTTGTGTTCTCGTATTTGACTAGCTATCATGTACATCATAAATCTAATAACATGTGGATATTCATAATGATCATGTTTATGATTTTCATGTTGATTTATATCTCGTTTTATGCTTAATGAGAATTACATGTTTAGATGTTAGTTTTCATTAAGATTAGGTATATATTTGTGCATATAGTGGGCCACAAATAAATCTATATATGTTTGTGCTTGAATACTTATTTGAACCCATTAGATGTGCTAGTATAGTCTAGTTTTGATGATTCATAAATTTTAAACTTGTATTCCTATTTTTTGAATTTGTTTTATGATTATGTGTTTCACTTCATGTATATGTTTGTATTGCCAAACTTTAAGATATACATGTATACCCCTTGAGTCATTTGCCTTTCATGCAAATCTATATATGGACTCAATTATTTTTAGGGATATGTATGTATACTTATTGTGTTGACAATTCATACATATACCTTGAAATGAAATTTGTTTTGGTGAAGATTTAGTTTTTCTTGATTTTGTGTTTAATTGTTTAACTTCATGTATATGTCTATCTTGTCCAAACTATTAGATATACATGTTATCCTTTTGAGCCACGTGCCTTAATGCATATATTTTGTGGACTCGTTGTGTTTTGGATATGTATGTATACTTTAATTTGTATAGGACATACATATACCTTGAAGATTAAATAATTTTGATGATTTTAATATTTTCTTGTTTCAAGGAATTTTGAGCTTAATTGGATATTTCATAATGCCATGTCACACATTACTTGTACACTCACCATTTTATAATATTTCTCATGAGTATGTTTATGAGCATATATGGACTTTATTGAATATTGAGTGTTTTTAAGTGCTATGTGATTTACATGTGTTTTATAAAAATTATTTTTAGTTTATTCCTTGCTTGAAGGATTTCGTACTAGTTTAAAAGATTTTCCATTTAACTAGTTACGGTATTCTTCATGTTAGTAGAGTTTTCAAACGTACTCTATTTTCAAACCTATTTTTGAAAACCCCTACCTTTATGGGAGGATGGATGGGAGATCATGTTCATGAATGCTTTAAAGTGAAAATCATTTAAAACTTGAACCTTGATTGGGAGGTATAGTAATATGATGTATACACTTGAACTTATTGTTATGTCAATTGGTATCATTGAACTCTTTCAATTGGTATCATTTTGATCCTTTTGTATACTCATATGTTTATTGTGTATATATATTTCAATTGGTATCATCTATTAGTGTTTGGTACTCATTCTATTTCATACACATATACTTGTTTTATTTGTGCTCAGATATAAATTTTCACAAATCTTGTTTATGCTAGAGCTTGAGCTTCAACTTTATTTCAATTGATTTAGTTTTCAATTGGTATCTTATTACAAGCCTACGCATAGTTTTTGTTGGTATTTCATAAAGGGGGAGAAAATTTGTTTTTCATATTTCAATTGGTATCTCAAATTTTTTTAAAAAAAATATTATACAAAAGTTTTGATTAGTATTGACTATATGCAAGGAGAGCTTAACATCTCTTCTACATATAGATTCATGTTGAGTGTATCTTATATTGAGGAGCTTTACATCTCTTCTTTATGTGGTACACGTGTGTAGGGGGAGCTTCACATCTCCTCTTATGCATTATATAATGTGTGTTATGTGAATTAGGGCTTAACATCCCTCCTTCATATAATGCATATGTGTAGGGAAGCTAACTTAGCGTCTTCCTCTTCATGAATGTATATAGCATATAACATTTATTGATCTTTGTTTATTTTTCAATTGGTATCAAGATGCTTCATTGACATATTTTCAATTGATATCCAAATTGATTGTGACCCCTTATTGACCTTGTTTTTGTTTTTAGACAAAAAGGGGGAGAACATTGTTTTATTGTTTTGATTGACAAAAAGGGGGAGAAAGATTTTTACCCCTCATTTTATTGTTTTGATTGTTTACCCCTTTGTTGATGATTGACAAAAAGGGGGAGAAAGATTTTGGTTATATATGCATACTTATGTTTTTGCATATATTAAGTTTTATTGGTATCTAGAGCATCTAGTATTTTTGTTAATGTTTTATTAATTTAATTGGTATCTAGAGCTTCTAGAATATGTTTATGTGTTTTATGCATGTTGATGCATACATGTTTATGTACATTCATTGCATATCTTTTGTTTATTTGTTTATGCATGAGTTAAGGGGGAGCTTCTTTGAAGCTTAACTTTAATCCATGCATATATAACTCCATGAGTTTTGTCATCATCAAAAAGGGGGAGATTGTTGCCCAAAGGCCTTCCACCCCAGTTTTGATGATGATTAACTCATGTAGTTATGTTTACTAATAATCTTGTGTTGTTTAAGTTTCAGATCATTAACCAAGATATTAGTCGGTGATTAGCTACAACAAGGAGTTTAGAAGCTTTTCATGGTGATTCCGGTGCCAAAGCTTAAAGATCATACCTTTGCACTCGGTGGATCATGTTTAGGACCAAGCCGTCTTGAAGATGGAAGATCATCAAGAAGACTTAGGTATCCTAGTTTTAGTTTAGATAGTGTGTTTTAGATCCATTTGTAAAGCTTAGTATAGTTGATATGCTCAAGTGCACAAACACACACGTTTTCATGTTTTGGAATTGGTTTTCATGAATAGTTTGATCAAAATAAGTTTACATGGTTTTTATGTATATTAGATGTGTTCAATATACATACATGCTTCATATCTTAAACAAACTTATTTTGACTTTCTATTCATGCTTTGGAAAAATCAAGTTTGATAAAAATACAAGTTTTGGTTTTGATAAAAATGATAAGACACAAAAATAGTTCATATTGATTGATATTTGAGCTAAACTTTTTACCACATGTTTATATATCAATGCAAAATGATAAAACTATTTTTCGTGATTTTATAGAAGTGTTAAAAGATTTTTAGAAAAATATTTTACTGTGTTTTCTGACCCAGATTTCTGTTCCAGGCTTCAACCAGTCGACTAGTTAAACTGAACAAGTCGACTTGGGATGAAGTCGGTCGACCGGGTCGGTCGACCGACGTGCACAGATCTGTGCACGTTTGGCAGACTTTGGACGGTCGACCGTCAGGGTCGACGGGTCTGAGAGCAGAGCTCTCTGTTTGTTTGGGTCGACCGTGCGGGTCGACCGTGATTGCCCAACGGTCACATTTTTGACCGTTGGCGGTCGACCGGGCCGGTCGACCGTTAGCCTGTCAGGCTGCCACATCAGCCTAAACGGCTAGTTTTCTATTTGGGCTATAAATACCCCAACTCTTGGGGGTTTAGCTAAGATTTTTAGAGCTGATTATCTCCCATTCTCTGGTTTTAAAAAGAAGTTTTTAAAAGAGTTTCAAGAGCAAAAAGATTCATCTTGTTTGTTTTCAAGTGTTTTGTTATTTCAAAGAAACTAGGTTTTGGGAATTGTTTTTGAGCAAAAATCTCTATATCATTTGTTGTGTTTTCCCAAGAGTTTTCTTTGATCAAAACACTTAGTATTTCCGCACTTGAGCTATCTTCTATCCTAATATATTAGGATCATTTGTTTTGTGGAAAAAGAGAAAAGAAGAGAGATTGTTTGTGGTTGAAAGAAACCACTAGTTGTACACCCTTGTTCTTCTTGTATCCCTCTTTGGTAGAGGTGATCGGGTGATTGGTTTACTCCCTCTAGTGAGAGGTGGAGTAGGTGGTTGTAACCCTCTTCGGTAGAGGTGTTGTGGTAGTTTGGCTACGGGCCTACCCCTCGGTTGTGAGGTGGTTGTTTGAGAGAGGAGTTCGGTACTCCCTTGTTGTAAAAATCCTTCTCGGTGAAGGTTCCCTCGGTGGGAGTCCTCGGTGGACGTTATAGTGGATTGGAAATCCCACACGGTGGTGTAGGCGGGGATGTAGTGTAAGGTGCTCGAACCTCGAAACATATCTTGTTGTTTGCGTTTGATCCACTTGTCTCTCAACTCTCTCTTTTGTTTGTGCAAAGCATCATTCATTATTCATATCATACATTGCTTGCATTGTGCCTTGCATATTTCATATTGCTGTATCTTGTATATGCTTGGTTGTTTGTGTGTGCCTCGCTTGTACTTAATCAACAAGAGCTTCACATAGCACCTCAACCCATTCAAGGGGAATCAAGAGGAGTTAGTCCAGAGCCCTTCACGGGAAATTTGGCTACACTTGTTGATTGTATTAAGTGTGTTGCAAAATTTGCATTAGCTTCCGCATTTAGCGCATTTAGTCCTACATTAGCACTTACACCTATTCACCCCCCTCTAGGTGTTTTTCAAATTATACACATGATTCCCATGTTATTTCATTTTGGATACTAATTCAAGTTTTTCTATATATGTATGCGTTAATTTCAAGTGGTATTTTTCACTGACATACATCCATATGAATGATTGATTGTACTTGTTTTACATTGAATATACATGTTTTATAGCACAAATTAATTTCATGCTAAGCTTGATTTTACTTCAAAATATTTGTTTTTATTTCCAACAAGCTTATGCATTAGTTTTGTGATTATTTCAAAAAAGGAGAAATTTTTTTGACTTAAAATAATGTCAGGTTTAAGATAATATTTATGTTTATCTACTAGTATATTTTCTAACAGTTTATCAAAAAAAAATTGTTTTGCTTTCAAGTAGTATTAAAGTTTGTTTAATTGATTTCATGTGGTATCAAAATTTGTTTTGTTGATTATAAGTGATATCATTATTTGTTTTAATTGGTTTCAAAATTTATTTTTGACATGTATTTCTTATATGTAAGAAGAGCTTAACATCTACTCTATATATAAATTTATGATGAGTGTAGTATATAAAGAAGAGCTTGACATCTTTTTTTATGTGGTACACGTGTGTAGGGGGAGCTTAACATCTTCATTTATACATTGTATATTTTGCTTATATGAGTTAGGGTTTAGTCATCTCTTTCTTCGTGTAATGCATGTATGCAGGGGGGGTTCCTTATAGTCTCTCCTCTTCATGGATTTAAATTGCATATACTTTTTTCTTATTTTTCTTTGCCCATTTGTTGATGATTGACAAAAAGAGGGAGAAAATTTGGTTTTTATATGCATGTTTTAGTTTTTTACATATATTTTAGTTTTATGCATATATTTTATTTGATATCTAATTTTATGCATATCCATTCTATTGGTTTGTTTATTGGTATCAAGAGCTTATATTGATTTACTAGTATCAAGAACTTATATTGTATATTCATTTGGTATCATATTTTCAATTGATATTATATATTTTCAATTGGTATCAAGAGCATTGGTATCAAGAAGCTTACATTGCATACTCATTTGAAATTGTTATCAAGAGTTTATTTTGCATATATTGGTACCTAGAGCTAACTTTGCATATCTATATGATTATTATGATTGGTATCATGCGCTTTCATTGAATATCTATATATTTTATGCTATGCATGAGTTAAGGGGGAACTTCTATGAATCTTATCTTTAATCCATGCATATATAACCTCATAAGTTTGTCATCATCAAAAAGTGGGAGATTGTTGGCCCGAAGGCCTTTCACCTTAGTTTTGATGATCACTAACTTATGAAGTTATGTCACTAATAATCTTGTGTTTACTAAATTCGATATAGGTCAAGATCATAGTTGGTGTTTAGCTTCAACAAAGACATAAAGTCAAGTTTCGAAGCTATCACGAGTTGATTCAAGAGCTCACAAGTACTCAAGATGGAGTCAAGCTCTATGGATCGTGTTTGGATCAAGTCGTCTTGGGAAGATCTACAAAGGACTTTGATCTTGGTTTGTTTAGTTTAGATCTTGTGTAAGGATAGTTTAGTTTTGAATTGTTCAAGTACACACACACACACAAAGTTTATAGTTTGGTTTTCAGTTTAACCGTTTTGTTATAAAAGTTTATGTTTACTTGGTTTACACAAAACTCATAGAATCAAGTTTCAAGTTTTGTGTTTCGGATTATCACATATACATCTTTTCGTTTTCATGAATAGATTTCATCAAAAGAAGTTTACATGGTTTATATGTATATTAGATTTCATCTATATACATTGATGTTCATTTATGTTTAGAAAAATATATTTTGATGTATCTAGTCATGTGTTTAAGTTTTATTTTTATCAAAACTTATTTTGGTATTCATTGTCAAAAATAAGAATATATCATTTACTATGTGTAGTGGATTCTATCTATATACACTATGCTTCAAATATATTTCAATATCTTGATTTTATATTTATACAAGTTTTAGAGAAATCGGATTTTCACTTCAAAGTTTGAATTTTGAAAAATACAATTTTTGGTTTTTGCCTTTATTTCTTTACCTCAAAAATAGTTCATATGTTTGTAATATGTGTGATTTTGATCACACATATTTATACTTCAAAGTCTTTATATGAAGTTATTTGTGAAATTTATTGGGATTTAATTGAATTTTTATGGAATTAACAAATTGGTTTTTAATCCCTAAAAATACTGTTTTTGGGTTGCTATCGGCCGACCGACCGGTCGACTGAAGCCTGACTCGGTCGACCTGACGGCCGACCGACGTGCACAGATACGTGCACAAGCCAGCAGCCCTGGCTCGGTTGACCGACCAGTCGACCGTAGCAAGGAGTGGTTGACCGACTGGCTCAGCCCATGTCTCGGGTTTGGCCAGTCGACCGAGTGGTCGATAGACAAAGAGTTAAAACTCTCTTGCCTTGGGGATGATCGATCGGACGATCGACCGGTACCCCAAAGGCCAAAAATCTGACAGTTGGCCAGTCGACTGGGCGGTCGACCGACAGGTCAGTTTGGCATGTGTTCTGCCTCCAATGGCTAATTTTTTGAAACCCTATTTAAAGGGTTCATTGGCCAGTTTTGAGTAAGATTTTAAGAGCAATTTTTTCGTCTTCTACTGAGTTTTTGCAGCAAGTTTTTATGCTTCAAAATCAAAATCTTTATTTGTTTCAAAGTTTTGAAAAATCAAAGAAAATAAGTTTTGGAAATCTAGTTTTGTTCTTCATTTCTCTATAATTCAAGAGTTTTTCTCAAATGTTTTCTTTTTCAAAAACTTTGTTCACTCACATACTTGAGCTCTTCATTGCAAATCTATCCTCTAGGATTTTGTATTATGAGAGGTGCTTTATTTGTGATCTTTGTGATCACCATGTTGTGTTTGTGATCTTTGTGATCACTAAGTTGTAATCTTTTCTTTGCTTTGTGCCTACCCTCTTGTGTAGAGGTGTGTGAGAGAGTTGGAGTTGTGTACTCCCAGTTTGTAAGTTGTAATTCCTCGGTAGAGGTCCCTTTGTGGAAAGTCCTTGGGGACATAGTGAATATACTTCTGTGTGAAGGTAGGGATGTAGAGCGATGGCTCGAACCTTGAAATTTATTCTTGTGTTTGCGTTTGGATCTCTCCATCTCTGAACTCTCTCTTTATATCTTGCATTGTTATTCTTACTCATATTCATATATACTAGATATTGTTTGTGTGCTCACACTTGTGTTAAACCAAGAGAGTTATTGAAGCACCTCAACTCGTAATTTAGAGGAATCGTGAGGAGCAGTTCCAGATCCCTTCACGGGAATTCGCACTCACTCTTGGTCACACATTGTGTGTATGTTTAGCATTTAGTTTTTTAATTCGCATTATTTGTCCTAGATTAGCACTATACCTATTCACCCCCTCTAGGTGTATTTCAATGACTTTCCCTATTATTGTAATCTAATAATTCATGTTGTATAACTTGAGCTAGAATTCTGCTTTATTATATAAGATTCTAGGTTGCTACACTGGATATCCTGATCTTTTGTTTACTGATTTGTATCGGCATGCTTGTGACTCAACACATGACCTGTATCTGATATAACTTAATTAGCAAACAATAATAAAGTCAGATGCGGGTGTTATGGAATCACTTTCTCATCTGAATAATGGTGTCCGTATATCAGAGTTTGGATTGGGTCTACCGGAGTGCGGACCCGGTATGAACTGCCAGTGGTGTGGGACACTGAAAGGAAATGATTAGAATAACATAGGCACTGATTGTTAATATTGTATGATTAAGTTATCCTACCTATCACGTGTTTATGATCTTTGTGACTCAATAATTACTCTGACATTCCTGTTCTGCTATGCTGAGGCAACCCAGGTGTGTATGAACTCAGATGATGGTGACATGGGGTATATGGTATATAAATGAGGGTTTTCTTGTTTGGATTATCCCCTCGACATTCAATCTCATAAATCCAAAGTCAGAGTTTGTATAACTAGTTTTGTCCATATATGTATTTGATACATTACTTAATGTCTCACTGTATACTTTTGTATGCATGTGTTCATGACACGATTTTCAATGCATGCTCTTTTGAATCGAATTTATCGATACACGTGTGCTTGTCCCTGCATGCCACTTGGCATTCACTACAGCACTCGTTGGGGAGTTCTGACTCCTTTAGATCTGCATGTCCAGATCCTGGAGCTTGAAGCTAGTGGATTTTCCCAGTTGCCGATCAGAATTGCACAGTGAAAGCGTGGATCATCGGCAAACCGTCTGAGAACCTATCCTTCCAGGCCCCCTACTCAGCTCTCGAGTTTTCCTTTTGTGACTCGTGAGTGCCTTTTGTACTATTCATAATTGTATATCTCTTTTTATTCTCGCATTTGCGCCTATCGGTGATGTAATATTCTTGTAATATTTGTTTCACATCCTGTGATAACATTGTAATTGTACTCTTATGTTAGAATGTATAATGCACTACGTACTTTCGTACTCTGATTCTTATTTGTACAGATGCTTAACGTAAATATGTGAGAAAATTTCTGACCTACTATATATGTCGCAGTAACGTCTCCGTACTCGCGGTCAGGGCATTATAGTTTAGATCATAATCAAATGGCCAGATCAAGAATTTGTATGTCTAAAGACATAGATCTAACCAACTCACTACTTTCGCCGTACATTTTGCATCGCTTGATGGATGAGCAAAAAAGTACTCAAAAAACATGATTTTTGTTTATAGATACTTGAAATAATATAGATCAACTTCAACAGAGTGGAACTTGTATTCGAATGTCGGAGGGTTGTATTTGAGTTGGAAGGATTCGGTCTCAAATCCTTTTAGAAGGACACAAGTCTACACACACACACAGAGAGAGAGAGAGAGAGACTTGTCCTTCCAAAAGGTATTTGGAAGGACACAAGTCTACCTCTCTATATATAGTCTCTCTCTCTCTCTCCCCCTCCCTCTATATATATATATATATATATATTATATATATATATATAATATATATATATATATATATATATATATATATGGAAGGACACAAGTCTACCTCTCTCTATATATATATATATCTCTCTATATTCTCTCTATATATATAGGGAGAGAGAATATATATTCTCTCTCCATATATATATATATATATATATATATATATATATATATATATATATATATATATATAGGGAGAGAGAATATAGAGAGAGAGGTAGACTTGTGTCCTTTCAAAGGATTTGACCCTGAATCTTTCCTACTCAATTCAACCCACCCTCTGACATTCGAATATAAGATTCACGCCGTTGAAGTTGATCTATATTATTTCAAGTATCTATAACCAAAAATTAAGTATTTTTAATACTTTTGCCCATCCATCAAGCGACGCAAAATGGACGGCTGAAAGTAGTGACTTAGTTAGATCTATGTCTTTAAACGTACAAATTCTCGATCCGACCATTTCATTATGATCTAAACATTTAAAATCCCTACAAATCAATTTTGATTAGGTTTCAAATGTTCTGTACCGTTAAATTAACTAACTCACTGTTTAGGTCGTCCGTTTTTCTCCTATCTGATGGATGGGCAAAAAATATTCAAAATACTTGATTTTTTATTTGTACATACTTGAAATAATATAGATCAACTTTAACGGAGTGGATTTTGTATTCGAGTAGGAGGGTTGTATTTGAGTGGGAAGGATCTGGGCTCAAATCCTTTTGGAAGGACACATGTTTATCTTTCCTCTCTCTCTCTCTCTCTCTCTATATATATATATATATATATATATATATATATATATATATATATATATATATATGTGATTTTGAGGAACAATTTATTGGATTTATAAGTAGACAATGTTAAACCGAAAATTTTGATTTGAATTGCGTGGAATGTTTGTATATGATTTAGTAGGCAATGTAAAGATGAATTTGTGGGATTTTATGTATATCCCTGATATAATAAATTTTATGTACTTGGACAGACTCCATCTTAAAGGGGAAATACTTCAAAATTTTTATGATGTACATAACTAAATCTTGGATTAAGTAGGAGATTATGTAAATTAAACTGGGACCGTTACATCCTCATTCGCCCCTCCTCTTCACTCGCCGTCCATCGCCCCCCTCTCCCCTCCAGCGTGCTCCCCCCACTTACCTCCCCTTTCCCCTCCCCGCTGACCTCCCCTCCCGCCAGCAACTCTCCCCTCCCCTCCCTTCCCCCTCGTGGCGCTATTCGGTCATACCTGG